>OZ024708.1:6939673-7106163 GCA_964016945.1 Microplitis deprimator
ATCTCTCTTACACATTTTCGATATCTCTCACTCATTGCTGTTGCCCCTTCCTCGATCTTTCTCTCTTTCCCTACTCTCCCTCTCTCTTTCTCTCTCTCTCTCTCTCTCTCTTAACTTTATTGTGACTCAAATATATACATACTCCAAAAGACTTTTAAGAAACATGTATAAACATCACAATAGAATAGTAACTCTCGTCTAGGAGGTCTAGGACAACATCCAAGATCTACCATATCTAAATCCTAACATAAAGTCACTTTTTAAATCCTGTTACTTTTTCCATTGTCATTTTCTTTATTTTATTTCCCAGGTTCCCTTAACTCATTTTCTTTCACCTTTTTACTCATTAAAACTTTTTTTTCTCATCACACACTCAGTGGTCATGAGGGCAATAGATTTATCTTATTACCAGCTCCCATACAACTGGCATCCAACCCCTCATCTTATTTTTCTCAACACTCTAGTGTTATGTTACTTCTTATATATTAGTATGTTTAGATACTGCTTGTATGCTGATACTTTTTATGTAGTTCATGCGGAAGTAATTATTATTATTGTTTATTCGACCAGTAAATTGTCGTAATATATCATATCAATTATCATAAATGTAGTCAATAAAAAAACCATTTATTATTTTAAAGTATATATATTATTGGATATAAATTTTATATTTTTTATTTTTTTAAATTACAATAAATTATTTATTAAAAAAAAAATTTTGTGATGAAATATTTTAATGAATTAAATAATAATAAGTAGTGTAATAAGAACATATAGTCGTAAGACTGAGAAAAAGATAGCAGAGATAGAGATAAAAAAGTGATATCTATATGTAGATATATATGTAGTTAGTTGTAAAATGATAAGACAATTAGTGTAACTAGTGGTTAGCGGGCTGATAATATAACGCACTCCCTAGTGGGATGAGATAATATGGATGATTTGATATTAAGAATAAAGGAAAGAAAAAAATGATAAATCTAAGGGAGAATATAAATATGGGGATCTACTGATTTACGGGATAAATTTAGTAGGAAAATTCCCTTGAGACACAAAGCCACCCTAGTAGATTAGGGTTGTTACTGAACAAAAATTGTTGGTATATTGAACAATGCATAAATGTAAATGTAAGGGTTTAGACCGATGAATGCACGGGGTTCAACCCTTTGTAAATGTCTAGTGAAAAAATGGACAACTGGACATTTTCAATGCACTTGCTCTTTTCTTTTCTCTTTTCATTTATTTCAACAGACTTTTTTTAAAATGAAAATTAAAAAATAAAACTTTTATAATTTTCATTTTTTAAAATTTAATTTAAAGTTTTTTTGTTAATTATCTTTTGTATAATATATGGGATTTGTACTTTGTATAATAAATAATGTAAATTTATATACAAACACAAGAAAGCACTTATCTATAAGAAAAGTTTCAGTGAAACTTTTGTTATACACCAAAGACTAAATTTATTCTCCAATTTAATATTAAAATTACTCTAGATATATACAACAAATACATTTATCATTAAAATAAAAATTATTATTTCTCCAAGTATTAACATTTCAAATGGTAACTTCATTAAATATTCATAATAATTAAAAAAAAAATTATTAATTAGGCAATCACTCAATTTTATTCAATCAATATCTCATTTATATGAAAATACTACTCTTATAACTAATTTAATTAACTCTAAAATTTTTTTTATTTTAAATCTCTTTTTGTTTTATTCTTGATCATTATAATAAGTACGGCATAAATAATATTTTTCTTAAAAGAATATTCTCCGATCGACCTTTATTAAATGTCAACATAAAGTAATGCAGATTTACCTTAGTTTCAAAAACTAATAATAAAATTCCAACCAGATTTTCCTCTTCTTTGTTGAAAATGACAACAAGTAGCATATAATATATTTTCTATCTTCAA
Source organism: Microplitis deprimator (assembly GCA_964016945.1). NCBI lineage: Eukaryota > Metazoa > Arthropoda > Insecta > Hymenoptera > Braconidae > Microplitis > Microplitis deprimator. The sequence goes on from OZ024708.1 coordinate 6,941,600, forward strand.
GAGTATTGACGTTAATACATTAATTTCCATAAAGTAACTTTCTAATTTTTTCGTAGAATATATTATTTATTTTATCTTGTTCTTAATTATTTTTTTATCATTTTTTATTTTTTTTTTCCAGTAACTATATGTATATGAAGCACATTATAAATCTTTATTACATTTAAAATTTAACTCCTTTGTCTGACTGCTAAAATTGTGAGGCATCAGGTGTAGAAGTCGCCCATAAACATTTATATACTCGTAAATGACTTGGTAGTAATAACTAAGCTGTCATTATGTAACACACATATATATAGACGTATGTGTGTATGTGTAAGTGAAAATGCAATCAGCCATTATCAGTCATGGTAAAAGTGACTACAGTTAGCTCTACCTCTCATATCCTGTTGTTTCATTTTAGTGCAAAGCTTGCTTTATCAACACACATCCTGTGCTCTGCCATCACCCACAGGGTTGATGCATTAGTTTGCCTAAAAGGTTTGTGCCATCACTCTCTAAATCCTTCCTACACCCATCACAATGCTCTTGTTATATTTACAGACGGCTTTGGTAACTAAAAAAAATTTACTAAACATTTTTTTTTTTAAATATCAATCATATTTTTTATATAACAGAAAATAGTTTATTTTTTATATTTCCATAGTAAAACACATATTTTTAATAAAAGTTAAATATCTTTCAAAATAAATATATTTGTATCCGATGATTTTCAAAATTTTTCATAAAAATAAAATTAATTTTTTAAAGCCTGATAATTTCGATTTTTGTAAAATAATTATTTTTTGTAATTTGCATTGAGATTTATTTCAAATAAAGAAAAACTGTTTTTTTTTGTTTTTAAATAAAATTACGTGTTGGGTATCAAATTATAGCTCATGATTAATAGATTTTTGTAGTTTTTTTTTTCAAATGTATTTTTAATTAATTAGTTGATTAAAAAATCTTTTGAAAAAGAATTAAAAGTATATTTCATCTAATCTATAAAATTGGAGTCTTGAGAAATCTCACAAAAGTTCAAAATCTTATTTATATTCTTAATAAAAATTATTTTGAGACAAATATCTAATTCATTTAAAATCATGGATATCAATTAACAATAAAATTTTAACATTGAACAACAAATGAAAATTATGATTGGACAAATCGAGGATAAACACGAATTAATTGATGTATGGTGTATATATATATATAGTAAGAAGTAAATAATTTATGTCCTTATATATAAAAGAAAGAAATTAAACAATTAATACAAACAAACGTCGATGGTCTATATTGACTTAAATTTCACGACTTTTTTTACTGTAAAACTGATAATTAAAAATTAAAAATATTTTTGAAAATAAACATGATAACAATCTCTTACAAAATTTTCAAAAGTTATTTCTGCTCATGACATAAGATTGGTAATGCAGTTCGGCATCACAATAAATCTTAAACGTGTGCATCAACGAACCCATAAAATTTTTCCTTTCTCTTTTTCACTCCTTTTATCTTTCATTTCATCGTTTTTCATTCTTACATTCATTTTTGTTTTCACTATTACTTTCATGCACTTATACATCATATCTTTGTAAATTTATTTTTAACTCATTATTCATCTAATTTTTTTTTTTTATAATTTAACAACATCAAAAGTTCCATATACATTTTTTATTAAAACTTTATTATCAATAAATTAAACTTAAGATAAACTTTACAATAATAATTTGATTATTAATCATAAATGATAGGGTAGAAGTACCATTTGTGGCCACTGCTCCATTTTTGGACATTTAATACTTTATTTTAAATAATGAAAACGCATTAAAAAAAATTTTAATTGTAATAATGTGGTAAAAGTATCTTCAAACACATTTTAAAAATTAATTATGCCATTGCGTATTTTACAAATTATTTTATTTAAAATTTCTAAGTGGCCAAAACTGGCCCTAAAGTGGCCAAAAACGGTACTTCTACCCTATATTTTTTTAAGCAAAACTTAAAAGAGTAAGTTAAAATCCCTTTGTTAATAAAATAAAGGTATTGTAAAAATCACAGAGTTAAAATCACAGGCACAATATTGTTGCTTTCTGGTTGGCTCGTCTTATTCCTCAGGATTTCCTGTTTCCTGCGCTCACTACCGATGACCCTATAGACGGTTTAGTTAACTCCTGTACTCTTTATACATTAATTATTACACGTACCATGCACTAAGTCACTGCAAGACGTTCCGTTTATTATCGGACCATGAATATTAACCATAATTTAAATATAAATATATTATTTCTATATCCAAATTCTGAATCATTGAAATATTAAGTGAAAAAAAAAAAAAAAAAAAAATTACTCACACTATAAATATGTAGAGCAGATTATATTACACAAATCTAACTGTTAAATCATCGAATGACGAGATAGATTAAAAAATAAGGTCACTATAAATAATGATATAGATAGAAATTATATCCGAGACATTATAAAAAAAAATAAAAGTTTGTGAAAAGAATATTAGCAGAGTAGAAATTTAAAAAATAAAAATAAAAGAAAGAGGAAGAGTAAAAATAAATTTATACGGCGATGAGATCGGTGTGTCAGAAAGCGTAATGTTTACATTAATGAAGAAGGCGTTCATTCAAAGTATCAAGTCTTGCACATACAGTGTGTAGTTTCATCTGATCTTTAACCCGTAATGTAGCCTGACATGCTTTGAGTATAATTCAATCACTCAAATGACTAATCGGATATCTTTAGGTAACGCCAAAGTTCATCGACATTTATTTTTTATTAATTTAACAGATTGACTCATTACAAAAATATTTAGAATTGACCTTATAGGCAAGCCCGAAAACTAGCCGATGTTTTTGAGCTCTTCGAGCTCAACAATAACCTAACATCATGTAAATTTTCAAAAATAAATATTTTCTAATATATATAAGTAATTTTATGTAATACCGTAAGAAGGACGGTGGCGATAGAAAGGTCTAACTAAGATTTAAAAACTTTGAAACTCTTGTAATAGTGAAAATCGGCATATTTTGTGTTATTTCAATACTTTTATGGTGTACAACAGCTTACCTAACATTTTTTTGCAAGTAGTTTGGACGGTATCCGCCGCCCTTTGCTAGTATAGTGTTTGGCTGAAGCCCGCAACACTGTTTTACGCCGGCGCGTACTAGTAAGAGATGTAGTCTAAGGCAATAGTGCGTTAACACAGCCTTACTGATGAGTCCGTTAACGTACTCGGAACGAAACTACACACATTATGGCAAACAGGCATATATCTTAAGGTTTGGTGGTTGCCTTAAGAGTCAGTACATAGAATAATAAGAAAATTATGTCATTTAGTGCAGTGCAGTACGGAACATTGGAAAAATATCAAAATGAAATTAATATATCATGTTTATAGCTTTATTACAAGCACTCGAATATTGACGCTTATTTTATACTCAATTAAGCAAATATATCGTCAATCTGCCGACAATTGCATGATAACCAACTTGGTTTCATTGCTAATTGCTTACAATAAGGTTTCTTGCTAATTTAAACATGGGTGAGCCCCATTTATAAACAATTACCCTAATTTTTATTATGCTGTCGACCAAACTTCAAACAGGAAGTGAAGCATCTAGAAAATTATTATGCTCATATGAAAAATGATTATGCTGTATCACAATACTTACTACGCTCAAGAAACTTATCGAGAAGCTTTAATTACTTTCATTCATTATTATAATTTTGATGCGGCATAATAATTTTTCGTATGAGCATAATAATTTTTTAGATGCTTCACTTCCTGTTTCAAGTTTGTCCGACAGCATAATAAAAATTAGTAGGTTTCGAGCCAACATTTTTCTCCGTGTAGACAGAAGAGCTTCCTTAGAATTTGAAATCTTCGATATTTGATAAAAATTCAATTTTCCAAAATCGGATTGAAAACAATAGCTCTCGTATTTTGTATAAATTTTCCATTTTCTTACTGGTAAGTTAAAAATATATATTTTTTATTTTTATTGAATTTATTCATATTACAAAAAATAAATTTTGCACACATCGAACGCGAAGCAGATAGGTAGTGCTCTACTGTCGCCAAACTTAAAAATCGGGTTTTCGTATTGGAAGTCATCTCCACTAATTTTATGTAGCACTTAAATAAGAAAAAAAATGCACTAATGTCAAGAGAATATTCCAATCAACAATTTCAATATAATTTGAAGTCTTCTTGTTGAGTATATTATTAAAAAAAAGTAGATTAAAAAAAATTTTCGTTGTCCGTCAATTGGTCTATTTATTACCTTCAGAGTTTTGACTACTTGATCCCTTTCGGTTTTTACTATTATCGTAGTTCTTATCATTTTTTTTTTGTAATCAAATAAAATTAATGATCGACGATAAATTTTTCTCTATAATCGACTACATTACTTTTTTCCACTGGTACTACTTCTGACGGATACTTTTGCAAGCCTCGTTTTGCCCTCTTCAAATCGTATGCCTCGAACGCGAAGCAGGGGCATTGGACTCTATATTTTTTTGTCTATATATATACATACATTCTGTTATGGGCCTTCTACCGGTGCTGCACCCAGATGGCTTTTTTGCACACCTCTTTCTTTTTATTTTTGGAAATTTTTTCCCGTCAAATGTTGACATAAACCTTGGTGTGAGAGTAGCAAAAAAAAAAATATTAAAACTGATACACACCTTTCGATGACACCTAGCAGAGCATTTAAATTGAATACAAATCATCAAATTTAATTTAGTTAAGTCAACTCTCTAAAAATGAATTAGTGAAATTCAGTGCGAATCAGTGGATAGTCACTATATTTCTCCAGCTATAAGTACACCACTAATTCCACCCATGGTATACATATAGCTGATTCCTAGTATATTCACTAAATCGCAGTGAATTTCACTACAACTCATTTTTAGAGAGAAGAAGAATTATCGATATCGTACTGTCAAAGAATATTTCGTGTTATTATGAAAATAAATTGATCAATGAAAGTATGATATGAGCGTTTGAGGTCTGCACTTTTGGATTTTCCAAATACTTTTTACAATACACTAAGAAATAAAAATTTTTTTGTTGAAGTTAATCTACGAAGAAAGTCGATATTTATTTATACTATTTCGAAAAAAAATAAGATCACCATATCTTGAACTAAACTTAGACTTCTGCGATTCAGAAAATTACTTTGAATAAAATATTAAAATTTTTTCACCAAAAATATATTAGACTGAAAATTTTTAAAAGCATAATTTCTTGTCAGAAGAAAATTCAATTTTTCTAAAGGTTATTTTTTTTTCGCAGTGCACATACACTATATTTGTACTAATATATATACCTATACGGAATCAAAGTTGACAATTTATTATGGTAATTACTTATATACAGTTATTAAAATTATCGCGTCACATGTTTACTGTTGAGTCACTTTAATGTAAACTTTTTTATCAAAGATAACAAATATAAATATATGCAATAATATAATAGGATCTAGTGTATGTCAAACAGTGGGTAGAGCGAATTCAGTAAAGCATAAAACAATTGGCCGAGCTTTGAGGAGAGCTACCGGCTTTAACATTGATTAATTAATATTATCGCCCAGGGGTATAACTATATATTAATTATCAAGTGCTTCCCTTTGAGCTATGAATTTCAAACTCTCATTAAACTTTCCACAATTCGTTTTCCAATTGATTTTATTCCCCGACTTTTAAATATATATGCGATGCTCATTATAGAATTTCAATGAATAAAAAAATAGTTATGTAATCCTCTTTCACTCAATACTTCGTCACCTTAAATATTTTTTTTTTAATTTTATTACGCTGTCAAAGTTTTATTAAAAACAAGATTCAATTAAATGATTATTTTTTAATTAAAAAAATTTGAAATTAAAAATTACGTTTTCATTAAAAAAAAAATTATATTCATGTTGGAAATATTATTCCAAGAATATAAAGCGTTAATAATATTTTTTCATGGTATGACAATAAAAGAATAGATATAGAATGAGAAAATGTAAGTCATAAACATAAAGATGCGTCAAAGACCTATTATTTTGTGTAGAGGATGAGATTGTGCGCATCTTTAAGATGCGATCGTTTGTGTCAGAGAATAATCTAGGAAATAATTCACACTTTACAATAAACAACAACAACATCAACAGAGTAATAACAACGAAGCATACTGTGTTTTCTTATTACACTCATATATGCTTACAATTATCTTTTTAATCTATTTATTTTTTACTATACGCCGGTTATTCTTTGATCTCGTCTATCGTCAACATCTTCTAATAATGCCCTCGTTATTAAGTTTATAGAGTACACGTTTAATGCAAGTGGGTTAATGACTGGCGCCATTAACAAGTGGGAGGATAAAAAATACAAAAAAATATTTTTATTGTAGAAATTATATCAATTAATATTTTTATTTTACTTAGCCTCTGATATTTAAACAATTTTTCAAGGTGTCGGATAAAAAAAAATAATTAGAATTAAAATATTAAATATTTTTTTCTTTTAATTTCCCTATGAAAAAAGATTTTATACAATTGTATAAAATTATATATAAATTGAATAGAAAAAATGGCCCGATCCATTTGTATACAATCGTATATAATTATATCTTATTTGTATATAATTTCTATATAATCACATACTGCATTCGTATAGATTATATATAATTATATACAATTCTAGATAATTGTGTACAAATATATACATTGGTATATAATTACATACTGTATTCGTATAGATTATATATAATTATATACAATTCTATATAATTGTATAAAAATATATATATTTGTATATAATCACATACTGTATTCGTATAGATTATATATAATTATATACAATTCTAGATAATTGTATACAAATATATACATTGGTATATAATTACATACTGTATTCGTATAGATTATATATAATATTATATACAATGTTAGATAATTGTATACAAATATATACATTTGTATATAATGTTATTATTATTTTTTGCATTTTTATATAGAATTATACATGATTGTATATAACTGTATATAATTATATAAAAATTTTATATAATTATGCATCACCTCTATCCAATTGTATATAATTCATATATAACTGTAGACAGTTATATAAAATCTTTTTTCATCGGGGTTTTTACCGTTGAACATAAAAAAAGTTTAAGTACAATTATGTAAACACTTTTTTTCTACCATTCCAGGTAAAAAAAAAATGATGCAGGTGTTTTTTAATCCCTTCATTTATAAAAAAAAAATAAATTCTCCCTTTGAAATTTAAACTACTTGATGTCTTGAGTGTTTCTTTAAAACTCAAATACTCATTCAACAGTTTTTTTTTTTTTTGTTACTATCAAAATAAATATTACATAAATATAACGGTATAAAAAATAATATTTATATTAGATAAATTGACGATTATGTTTTTTTAAGCTTGATAACGTTAAAAAAAATTTTTTTAAGCTTACGATGTATTTCTTAATTTTTAATACTTATCAAACTAAAAAAAAAACCTACATCAAATTGATAATAAATATGTAATCAATTTTTTCTTTACTTGTCGGATTAAATATTTATGAATATATTTATGAATTAAACCATTCGCCAGAATATTGATAATCAAAAAAATTCTGGATGAAAAAAGTACATAAATAAATTAATATTATATATAATCTGAATTGTTAAGTAGTAAATGAATACTTCTACTAGATACTGAAAATAAAATTTCAAATTTAACCTCTTAAATGAATCTTAAATCTGACATTTAAAAATATTTTTTTAACGATTTGGTACTTCGTTGACTTTTAAACAATCTATTTGACTGAATTTTCCATTTCGCTGCATAGAGATTAGTGGTCGACATTAATATTTTACTGATTTTAAAGTTGTTATCAAATATAATAATCTAATCGGTACTTTAAATGTCAAAAAAGAGAAGAGAGAGAAGCAAAACAGATTTCCTTAATTAAAAATGATGACATAGTAACTTTTTTTAGTTGGCAAGATAAGAAATTCTTAAATAAAAATCTGGACATCGGTTGGCCCTGCGGACCAGCCCCAAAACTTCCTGCTGTTTTCGAGCTCCTTGAGCTCAAAAATACTTTAGTATGCCATTGTTTTCTTATGAGCTATTCAAACTCAAACACATTATAGTACATTATATCATGATTTATACGGGGAAAACAACAACATCAACAATAAACTTATAGCCTCTGATAGGTGTTACATTTTTTTTAGGGTAATAAAGGTAAGAGCAAATAATTCGTTTTTTTCTCTGCCACGCAATAGAGACATAACACGGCTAATGAGTTAATTATCGCTGATAACTATATCGATGCGAACACAGCGAGCATGAGTATTTTTGGAATTCTTTTGTTCGTCATAATTAAATTCCAATTACACACAAATTAAAAATATGATAAAAAAAAATAATCCAGACAAAAATATCTGACCTTGTGACATTTTTACATTCATATTTAAACTTCATCATATTCTGTTTAAAACAAGTTTTACAAAATTTATTTATTTGAACAATATTCCAAGTTTAGCACAGAAAAGACTGGGGTACAACAGCTTAGCTATGCCAGTAATTATTTCTTGCTTAGTTTCTTTTTGTTTTACTCTTACATCCCTAACAAAATCCTTAACCCCAAAAGGACTTTCGACAAATAATTTGTTTTTTTTTTTTTTTTTAACTGAAGTTTAAGAAGTACCCCAGTCTCTTCTATGGGTTAGATGAACATAAAAAAAAATCTACGTCAATTAGTAACTATTTAAAATGAGTACCTTTTTGGTATTTGTTCAGAGATGGGTACTTGATTTTTTATTCATTTGTATATATTAATTATTCAGAGGTGAAATAGACCGTCCGTATTTTCTGCTACTGTATTTTTATATCTATCTATATTATCACTATTATAAGTGATATGTAATTTTTTATGTCCTGCCCCCTCCACTGCGTTCATCTTTCAAATCTATAACTCATTCTATTGGCTTAGACGATCTGTAACAAGGTCATCGATTTTGTTTAAATATCGATCAAAATTTTGGTTTAATATCTATTTAGTTGATCGTAACTCTAACGACAGCTTCAATATTTCTCTACGATAATTCACAATTGAGTAAGTAAATTTTATACAAAATAAATATATATCGCAGATAATTTTTGAGTAAAAATTAACCATAAAGTTTGGTACTGCAAGGACATCTAGCAAGTAACTAAATTTTTACTATGTTGTTAGTAGAAATTGCACTTTATTTAACGTTAAAAAAATTAGATACTGGCTAGATTTTCTTGCATGTCTTAATTATTATATTTTTTTTCTTGTAAAATAACTAAATGTTTAAAAACATTAATAATAATCAAATTGTCTCTAAAACGAATACCTACAGAGAGCTTAACCATCTACAGAATCGTTACATTAAATAAGAACAATTTTCAATACTTGCACAAAGTTTAAAAGCTCTAAGATCTTACGTGACTAATTTACAAAAAAATAAATAGTTAAAATAATAAATACTCACAAATATGGAACTTAAATTATCTAGATAGTATTCAATAAAAAATAATGACGAAGGTACTGTTTGGACTTATTGCCGTTCTGTTTATTATTTCGATGATACATGCCACGGTTGGAAATAAAGGAAATTTTGAGCTAGTAAGTACAAAATAAATAGATTTGATCCTCGAAATATAGTCTACAATCTAGAAGCCTCAAATAAGGCCTCGTGTTATTATTATTATTATTATTTGTTATTTTAGTGCACCTATAATAGTGAATGCAAGTCGAAAAACTGCGCTCCATTTACATATAACTCAGGGGTAACAGAGTACGTGTGCCAATACAAATACGATCCAAGTCGTGGATACAAATAAAAAAAAAAAACCATATGATTGAAGAAGACAACATACATTTTAAAAATTTTAATTGCCTTTTCTTGAGTAATTATATTCAATAAACCAATAAAAAATAATTAAAACAACTACAGTCTATTTCCTAATTAATAGTTATTTTATAAAAACCAAAGAAAATAAATAATTTTTCCTAATATTTGTTTCGCACAAAAATCGAAGGGTATCATTGTCTCAGATGATCAATAACGATTGGTAATATCTCCAAATTCAAAATGTCTGACTACAAAATAAGCTAGAACAACCTGATGACTGGAAAAATAGCAAAAATTTTCACAATGTGATTCCTTCTGTGAGTTTTCACTGTAAAAAATTTTAACAGACTTAAGAATACTTCAATGTTATTAGTATTTGTCTAAAAAGCACTCAATTTCTCATTTATGTGTTTACGTTCATTCTGGGGAAAAATGGATCTATAAAAGTGATAGCAATTGTAACAAAAGTTTTTTTAGCTTTCTTAAATTTTTTACGTGCAGTGAGAAGTTAAAGCTTTAATAAAAAAAAAAATCAATCCATTTTCCGCCGACTGACAGCTATTTCATCATGCGATCACGAGCTTCGTTCATAAATTTTTGATTAAAAGATTGAGATCACGTTAACTATTGGTCGCAGAAATATCGGCAATGGCTCATTTTATTTGACATTCTTATCTCTACAATTCATTTGTGGTATGTCTCAGCTTATTTCCTATAACTTCCGAGATATGTTAATTTAAATTCACCGCAAAACGACAATTTTTCAAACAATTGAGTTTCTTCTCCAAATTTTTTTCTACAAATGTTACACGGAAAAAAAATAGGTGCTGCAACAGGATTTTTCCTGTGGAATCAATAGGATAAGGAACAAGTTTCATGTATTAATTTTTTTTTATCTGTATAATGAAATTTCAAAATTTGAAAAAAATTCAGTTTCAAAAAAATGATTTTTGATGCGATTTTGCACATTAATACCTTTGACAACTGACGTAACTACAACAACTTATTCAAAAATTCTGATGGTGTTCGACAAAAACGTGTTTTTGAAATTTTTTGTTAACGATATTCCTTGAACAAATGATCCGATTTTGTTGGTTAAGGCGGCATTCAATATACGGATTTTAGTCTTTAGAATTGATGAAATTTTTAAATCAATCCATAAAGTATAATAAAAATTATCCGAAAAAAATATTTTTTTTTTCTGTAATAATATGCATACACTTGGGCATCATCTTAAAAATATTCAAAAATAGATTTTTAAGACCTTCAAACGTTGAAATTAGGTCGGAACTCGGTTTTTGGAAATCGGACCGAAATCAATAACTTCTTTTTCAACTTCACGCTAAAAAAATAGTAAATTTTAAAAAATTTGGCAAGTTAAAAAATCATTGATGAAAGATTGTATAATTCTTTTCATACTGAAAAGCTCTTATTCTGTAATTTTTCTTAATTGAGTATCAAAAATTCAGTATAATATATAAGAGTTTATATTTTTGCCGATACAAAATATAAGCGAACTAGTAAGATTACGGATTGATACAATGATTAAGTATCAATAATTTCTACGAATTAATATGCAAGGTAAGGATTTAATCAAATATTTATCTGCTTCCATAAATTTTTATCTCACTATCAATGTGAAGTATCCACTTTGTTCTATTCAAACTTAAATAAATATCGTTGCTGATAGCTTTTTATTATTCCAATAAGGTTTTTGCTGGAGAACCTTATTTGTTAAGAATAGACCCATATACATTTTTTATGCTTCTATTTCTCATGTTCAATAGTCAAATATATTATTAAGTTTGTGGAACTTTCCCTTCTGACTATTGACGAGGGAATACAAATCAATAAGTTAAATAAATGGGCCAAATATATCATTTACCAATAGTCCTTAAATATATTATAAATTTAAAACTATAAGATGGTATTTTCATCGAACACTTTTTAAATTTTATTTTTTTTCCAAGTCTTCCAGCATAAGCCTTCACAAAAACTTTATAAAAAGTCATAAAATTCGATAAGTTATGAAAGTTTGTAATCTAACGTATTGACAAGGGTACGCACCGCACTTTAAACTTTAAACGAGTTTCTATAAAAACAACTTTTATTTTTTGTAAATTCCCCTCAATAACTCGAAAACTAATTAACCAATTTAGATAAATGAGGTTTCCTTTTTTTCGTTACTAGTTTCTCTCTAGTTCAGCACAAAATTATACTAATTTATATATTTTTATTCTCTTTATAGTAAAAAAAAAAAAATAAATAATTTTTTTCCAACGATTTGCAATTTTGTTTTATGTCGGTACTTTGAAATAGTTTTTCTGACGCTGGCTCAAACTTTCTTAATAAGAATAATTTCTTTTTCTTTCACTGTGAAAAATTGAGAGTGAATATAAATTTTATTGAAAGCCGAATTCGCTTCATCATTTGAAATTCTTGAGTTTTTGGAAAAATAACAGCACAATATATGAAAATGAATGAGAAGTTTTTTTCCAGCGGAATGATTTTGGAGGAACGTGAATTTTGTGTCAGTCTGACTCCGAGAGAATCAAATAAATAAAAAAGACGGACCTAAATGACAAGCCAGTTCTAATGCGATATTACCGTCACAAATTTGGTCAGTCGCATCTAGCTAGATGATTTGTGACCGTCGTTCAATTTTTGGTCACAAAAATTAACGTTTAATCAAGATTTTTTTCAGTCACAATCAGCTAGATAATTGGACGCAATCTTTTTTTTTGTAAATGATTGAAAGATTTATTTTTGCTGCCGTATTCTTATCTCGTGGTATTTTTAAAAAAATGGCGATTTAACGATTTGAATTTGTATAAAAGTTATAAAGGCGTTTGTAAAATGTCGCCACAATTGTGACGGTCCGTCATTTCATGAACGGTCCGCTGACGTCTTGGGACCATGATCATGATCTTGTGACCATGACATGACGGTCAAAAAATGACTTGACGGTCAGCTTCACATTACTATAGACTATACAGGAACGATACGGTATTGTTACCATAAATATACGTATTGTTGTGGTAACGATCTACGAGTTACTATACTTTAGATCGTTCGAAGAGCTATACTTTTTTTCCGTCAAGTTTTAGAGAATGCAAGAACCAAAGTAAAGTAAAGAAAGCAAAAACTGAAAGAAAGCAAGAACAAAAAGTTTTTTTTGTACACTGATACCTAATTAATTACCTATTAATTCTTATCTTGAGTAGATGAGTGTGAAAATTAAGTCCAAAAAAAAGAAAAAACAAAAAAGAACAAAATAAAAAGATAGATAAAAAACAGATAAAAATTGAAAGGTTAATTTAAGAGACAGCAAAGAAGAATTTTCTGTCGCATCTACAACACCATACTGAAGGTCGACAAGCAGCTAAATGTTGGAGAAAGGCTCCATGGAGGCGCCATCGCCAAAGCAACTAAATATCCACTGGCGCCACTTACTTTAGATCCGCGTGTTTACAACTTCCACTTCTTATTCTATTCTATACAACATGAGAAGTGATCTTATACCATGCGTGTAGATCCAATATAAATGTATACATGTTTTAACATTTCTTTTATTCATTCATTTTCTCCATTAAATTTAATCTAAGTCAATAGTAATATTCTTATAGATGTACATCCAAATAATTAAATCAGTAAATAAATTATATAATTAAACAAAAAACAATCATTTAAATTTTAATTATAAATGGACAAGTTCGTGTGATGAAGCAATGATTCAAACAGGTTTTTCTGAAGAACTTGAGGAGTTGGAAAAATTAGCGCGAATAAGAAAATTATATTTATCAGATTACTCACAATTAAAACGAAATTTTAATCTATCTCACATCGTTCATACAACATTACACTTATCACAATTTGTAAGTAAATATTTTTTTAACCTCATTATAAATATTTTTTTTTTTTTAATAAAAATATTAATTTTACGTTTTATTATTTTATTGTATTAAATCGTATATTTGTATAATTATTATTGAACTTAATGATTGAAAATTAGAACAAGTTTATTTATGTAAAAAGACAAAAAAAAAGTAAATGAAAAAATACTATAACGAGGACAATTGTATCAGATTACATAATTTAATTGTGTGTCGTCTTGTATTTCTCTATGTATATTATATATATCTATATATAATAAACACGCGCAAATGGTATCACGTTTGAGGATATGAGCACATTGCGTGAGTGCAATAAAAATCAGGTCTTTTAAATTTATCAAAGAAATTCTCTTGTGAAATTTACTGCGATACTATTTTTATTGTTTTTTAATTCGATTTCTATTTAACCCTATTTCATTTTACTCTATAACCCTATTTATTTTGTAAAATATTATCAATACTGGATCGAAAAAATATTTTAATAAAAATTACTCTGCAGTTCAAAGAAATGTTGACATGATAAATTTCGCTTTTTTGTTTCTACGTATTAGCCACTTGAAAAATAAAATCACAATTAAAACCAAAAACTAATGATTATTAGTAATTATCAGATTCAAGTTTTTAATTGATTATAATGAAATAGAAAAGATTCAGATTGCAATTTTCATAAGGATTTCTATTCTTCGACCTCGACATGAGACAATTGACATACTAGGTGTTTTGGAATAAATCATTTTTTTTAAATTCAATGTTATAGTGAGTAAACTTTATATTGAGTCAAAAATGTATGTGTATGTATTTATGTTCACTTATTTATTGTAAAAATTTTTGGAATGAACGCAGAGTGGATGAATTTTATATTTATTCACTTCCCCTTGGAGTTGCTCCTTAAGTGGGCGCCATTTTTGTTTTGGCTCAAAAAAGTGAAGTGCATGGAATCTGGAAAAGTAGTTTGTCACTCAGGGACGGAACTACACAGAAAAAAAAAAATTCTTGACTGAAGGTAAATATTCAAGAAAATTTTTTTGGAGACCTAAACTTTCTCAGATAAAGTAGAAATCTTCTCCGACCAAGACGAATTTTTTTTAACCAAGACAAATTCTCTTGGCTCAAGAAAATCTTGACTTGGTTCCCGAAAACGTTTGTCTTCAAAAATATTTTCTCGACTCAAGATAACTTTTTTTTCTGTGTAGTGTATAATAGCTAAAGTCTGAAACTTGAGAGAGATATAAATGGAGAGGACCTTTTTTAGGGTAACAATGCGCGGCTGTCTTACAATTTTACCTGGAAGTGGCCTGTTCATTAGTATAGGGAACCGGTACCACGGCGGGACTCTCCAAGCCCTTTTCGTCTAGAGTTTCTTTAATCCCTGAGATGGAAGGTGTTAAGCCCACAGTTATGGACTCATGCCGGTTGTAGTTAGTCACCACAGGTCAATGAGGTTAAATATACCCACCCTGATTGCCACACCTTACTCTGCAAGTTCTGCAGTGAAATATTTTCGGCTAACTTAACGAGAAAGTTTCTGGCAAGCTTGGCTGGATAATACTTTCCTTTAAGTTGGCTTCAGAATACGGCAGTAGCTTGAATGTAACTTGACAACTTAAAGGTAACTGCTTGCTCTCCAACACTTACCTTTAAGATACTTTTAGAATACGGCAGTAGCTTGTAGTTAACTTACGGTTAGAGTGGCTATCAGGGCAAAAAGGTGAAGGAACGGCCCCCGTAAAAACGGGGTGAAAATTTGAAAATTATTAGTCACCATAGTTAGCTTCGTTACATTAATCAATCAGTACCTCTCGGAGTGAAAATCATTCCGAAGGAAAATTTTCTGCGGAGTGGATGATTTTTTATTTGTTTAATCTTTCCGAAGTGAAATTCACTTCGAAGGGGACTGTTGTAAAATCCCTAAAATATAAAAAACATAAAAAAGCTGTGAAGTCAAATTATTCGTAACGTGATTAGCTAAGAGCTCAAAACAGTATAAACATATACTTAATTGACAAAGTAATATACATTAAAATAAATATATAAAAAGCAACACGCACGCGCCCCCGCGCGAACATGTACACTAGGTAGTATTTTTTATAAAAAAAAAAACTCCGCAAAGTAAAGTCGTAGTAAAAACTCACGGATTAGATTACAAATACATAACGAGGTGAGGTTTTTTGTGTTTTGACGTTTATGTTGAGTGCGGAAATAATTACAAGCTCCCTTTATATTTATTCACGCAAATTAATTTTTTAAAATCATAAGCAGTTGACAATGAAAACTCACGCTTATGAATTTAAATAGATTTTTCTTTTTCCATCATTAATATATAGTTTCATTAAGTCATAAAAACTCCAGACCGGAGTAAATGTGGATTAAAATGAAATTCGCGCCACTCCGAAATCATTACGCTAAAAAAAAAAGCCCTATTCACTCCGCATGGGAAGTGATTTATTTGTCTTAACTCTGGAGCTCCAAGGGACAGAGTGAATTCAGATTGAAATAAAATCCTCATTCATTCATGACTTTGTACAGTGTAAGACGCGCTTTGATTCGATTTTACTGACTTTTTCTATTCTTTCCTATTTCTTTTTTTGTCTCATCAATCAGGTGTCCAACAATCACTCTGAATTGCAATGAAATAGATAAAAATGAATAGCTTTGTTATTTAAAGAATAAATAAATAAATAAATAAGTTAAATTAATTATTTTTAAGTAATCAAAAAATTATTCGATTTTTCATATAGATGGTAATAACACTAAGCGAAATATTTCACCACCTTTACCATGAAGTTCATAGACGTTTAAAAGAAAGAAATCCTGTTCTACCGAGTCTTGACGGTGATCGTAATATTTTATTAATTATCAATATACCATTCAATATGATATTGAGTTTAGGTCTGAGTTTCATGTGGTTATTTGCTAAAAAATTTAATAAAAAAAATGAAATTGTAAGTTAACTTGTAGTCAACTTAAATAACTTTGGCCTGTCAGAGTTACATTGTCCGTCCGAAAAATAAGTTAACTAATTTTTTTTTAAACATAATCAACAGAATCCAAAAAAATACCTAATTTTATAATAAAAAAAAGCCTCGATATATTTTTAAGGAAAGGATAAGATCGTGATCGGGCCAAAGTGGCTTAGGTTGAATGTACCATTAGGATATTAATTAAATAAATTATAATTTGTTTAATTATTTTTTTCCTTTTTCTTCAAGTCTTTCGGTGGTTGTGCCGTTGGTACCATTTTGTCATTAGTAACATCAATTGTCGTAATGAGACAAGCTCAAGTACAAATAAATCTTGCAGGAGTAAATATTGCTGATGTTATTAGCCATCCAATATTTATTCACGACTTTGTTATTTGTGTTTTATCTATTTTCAATCTTGCTCTAAATCAAATACAATTTTGGATCATATATGATTATTTACATTGGGTTTGTTTAATTATATATCTACTTAATGACTTTCTAATTAATTAATTAGTACTGATATGTATTTTATAAATAACTTGAATTAAATCAAATCAATAGGAGCATCAAAAAAAAAAAATACCAAATACTAATTTAGAAATGAATCAAATCAATGAACGAAGTTCCACATCAAGAGACCCACAAACTTCACAAATAATATCAGTGACATTAAGAAACGAGGATCCTGTAAGTTATAAAAATTTTACTGCACATAAATCGGGGAATTCTTTGAAAGAAAAAGTGTTACTTTTAGTGACATCTAACGTTTAACTGATTAATTATTTATGTAGATAAAACAGATTATCATTTTCTTTATTATTAAACTCGCTCGGCAATTTAAAAATGTTATATATATTTATATATATTACAATTATTAATTATCGTCAATTATAATTTTAATTTAGATTAATATTGAAAACAACCGTATCAATTTATTCTGCTGTTGTAATGACTACTGGAACCATTTAACACGAACGAAACGAAAAAATCGAGTCAACTATGAATTTCAAGTTGTCTATATAATGTAAAAATAAAATTAATTAATTTAAAAATTTGAATTTTGAAAAAAAATTGATGTTTACTTACAAACATTTTTTTTTTCATCTTTTTTATATGTGGTTATGTCCAAATAAATATGTAATGTTGTATGAATAATATTATTTAAATAATGCCGTCATAATAAATAAATATATTCTATGATGTCATATGTAAGATACAGCAAATTGAGTATATGTCATACACATTTATCTTTCACTTAGCAAAAACAATTATTTTATCATAATATCTTATTCTGAAAATAATATGACGTTTTTGACCGGATTTATATTTATAGGTATTACGTTTATAATTTACAAAAAATTCATCATTTTATAACTCATTAATATTTTTTTCTATTTTATGATAAATTATATCTTCTGATCATAATTTATTTATCTCAAAATACTTTTTTGTGTTATCAGTAATTATAAAATAAAGTATTGACAAGTAGACGATCGCAAAAATAATTCAAAAGTCGTTAAATATGAATTGTTATAATTAAAATGTGTTCATATTACAATGGTAATAAGCTCCTAAAAACCAATTTCTTACGATATTGTTGGAATTGTAAGGTATCGTGATTCAAAATATTCTGGATTACTTAGCGAAAAGAAGAAGGAAAATATTGATCACTTAGATCCGAAGATATTTAATTTCAAAATTTAAGTTTACAACCGGAGTAAGTCCAGGCGGTGTAGGTGTTAAAATTTTCGGTGTTAAATTTCAACGCCGCCAGTGTAATTATTCTTTACCAGTGTTAAAAAACAAGAACTTATCACCTCTCGAACTTGATCACTGGCAAAACGTGGGTCCGAATCCCAGTGGAGCCGAAAGAATTTTTCACTTACAAAGTATGAGGTCTTTCGGCCCTGAAAAACGAATTTTATCTGGTTCAAAGAGAATTTGATTTAGTTTAAAAAAATTGAAAAATTTAATTCGACTAAGTTAGCCGGATATAGGACTGCCCGAGGCCTACACGAAGAGAATTTTATGGTAAAAATTCTATCATCGAATTATGGTACAATTTTAAGCTGAATTCGATAGTAGTAAATATCATTTAAATTACTAAATATAAAGTCTGAATTGTAGTATCTACCAACTATATGGTAAAATCTACAATTATTAATGATAATCAGATAGTTAAAATTAAAAATTTTGGATTGTAGATAGTATAATTAAATTCTCTCCGTGTAATAATAATATATACTTAAAAAAAAAAAAAAAAAGTACACATCAGGATGATGGTTTGAATATATATTATTTCCAATGTCAAGACACACTCCCTTTGAGAGTTTTTTGGGGTGAGAATTTCGAACATGGGTCACGAAGGTCACGAACGATGATGACTCCGCCTTCCACCGTGCCTTGGTGGCAAGTCGCCACAGTAAACTCGGATTGATGAGATACCTTCGGACGCCTCAGACAGAATTTTCGAAACTTTTTAGGTCTCGGACATTAAGGGCGTGTGCCGTCCTTCGTACTGTAGAATGGAAAGTACCCGTGTTAGACTTCGGGGTGATTATTTTTTATTTAAAAACTTTCTTAACATTGTTTTTGAATAAATAATAAATTTATAGTTTATTAATTTGTCTAAGGAGAAATTATTATTTAAAACACTGAAGTATACATTAATTAATAATCAATGAAGATTAAGAATTTTTATTTAAAAAAATTAAAAAAAAAAAAAACCCAAAAGCGCACGCCTCAAACGCTCATGTTCGATTTTTAATTTTTAATTCAATCTTATCGAATATCGAAGCCTGTATTCTTTCTGAAGAAGCAAAAAAAGTTTTATCTTTGTAATACGGGCAATTTTTTGACAGCATAATATCAATAATTCTGCTTTACTTATCCAAAAAAAGTAATTTTAAAAGTATTTGTATTATTCAAGTGAATTAAAATAAAATCGAAATCACTCTGCTCAACAAAAAACTGCCGATTTACTCTCTATGTGGAGTGATTTTTTTTTTTATAAGACTCCGGAACTTTAAGTGATAGGGTGAATTTTAAGTAAATGCGCAGTTGATTTTTCTATTATTTAATCCCTTCGGAGTGAAATACACTCGAAATCGTAATTTATTTTAAAATTAAAACTCCGAACGGAGTTCATTCGGGCTGAAATAAAATCTTTATTTACTTCGAATTCACTTTAGATTTTTCGCAGCATAAAAATAGATTTAAAAAAATATTCAACTTATGGACAGAATTTAATTTTTTTTTTCTATTTAAATAAATTTCATTGTTTTTAATTAAAGAATAAAAAACATGAAATTTTTTATATTTTTAAGTACAGATAAGCAGTAAGATACTACAGCAACTGTCAAATATAAAAATGAATCACATTCATAAGTATATGCGTACAATAACATAGTATCGGAGTAGTAGAAATGAAAAAAGTGGGAGAGATGCGAAAAGCATAGTCGTAGATGCTACGCCGTTGTTTGTCGGCCGTATTGATGCCATTTACCATTCTCTCTTCAACAGTGAACACAGTTATATTAAACGCAGCACATTTTAAAGTGATCGTTGTCAGTTACAGTGAGTCTACATCGCATATTATTCTCCGACAAATAAATAAACAAACTAAAATTTGTTTATTAATTCAAATTTGAAATAAATTTATATTTCCGTTAAATTATTACGTGGTAAGATAATTTTATTTTTTATTACTGACTTGTTGCTTTTTTTTTAAATAAAAAATTTAATTTTGAACATTACATAAACGAAACACCATAATTGTTAATTTGAAAAAACAAAATATTTTTTTATCTTCAAAATTTTAACTGATTTATCGCGTGGCGTCATTTCCGTACTACGCATTTGTTCCCTTTCAAATAAACACAACGTACTTCTACCTAAAAAATTTTTTATTAGTATTTTATTTAATTCAAAATAAAAAAAAAATATTAAGACAGAATAACAAAATAATTAATTTTGAAAAAATATTTTTTTTTTTCATTTATAAAAATTTAAACTGTGATTTATCGCATGGCGTCTTTTTTTGGACCACGCATTTGTGTTCTTTTAAATAAACACAACGTACCTCTACTCCAATTTTTTTTTTTTTTTTTTCAAATTTTTTACTGAATATTTTATTTTACAATTATGATCATAAAATTAAATTACTAATCGTCTTTTATTGATGAATAAAAATTTATGAATATTAATTAAATGGGTTAGTTTAAATTAAATATACATTTATTTAAAAGTCATTTCGAAATTTTTGAATGTAAAATAAATACTATTGAATTAAACTTAAAAACGTTTAATTTAAAGTATTATAAAGTCAATGTACTTAATACAATATTATTTCACACGTGTTAAGATTGTGTGGAGAAACACAAAATACTACTCCAGCATCCGGTTACTTAAACAAGGGGATATTTGTCAGTCTAAATTTGTTCATAAGAAAGTGGGTTAATATTTTCAAGTATCATATAAAACGTATTTTTACGTTCATTATTTATTATTTTTATCTTTCAATTTTAAATTTATTTATTTTTTTGTTTTGACAAAATTTATTTTATAAAAAAAAACATATATATTTCCTTTTCTAATAAATCATTTAATTAGAAAGCAAAAAAATTTATTTATTATTTTTAAATTACTCACCATTTTTGGAGTTTCATGGTCAAATTATTTAATCTGACATTCTACTGACCCTACTTGTTTATATATTTTATTTACGTGATTGTTAATATCATAATTTATTCATCAACCTTCAAAACAAAAATATATTTTAAACACTAATTAATTTAAACAATTAAATACTTATAAGTATTTTAATTGACCTAATATAATTATCTATAAACGATATTAATTTAAGAACATTCCTTCCAGCTATTTTTAATGCCATCTTATTTTTTATCAGCTTCGACATATTTTTAATCCATCATTCAAATCCATTATCTTGACAATTTTTAAATAAATTCAGATCCATTTGCTTTTAGATATTTATTTATTTTTTTTTCTTTCATCAGGAAACATGTCGAGCTTTACAAGACTCTCAATTATTAGATTGCTTGAATTGGTAAGTAAATAATTTATTAAATTAATTAATTAATCGTTGTATATTATATTTAATACATGACCTGAGAAATAAGTTTTGTACTAAAAATCTTATTTATTCAAATTATCAAATGAACTTATTATTAATAATAAAATGCTTAAATATATATGATAGTCATAAAAAATGATGACACAATCTTGCATTCTTGATCGTTGAGGTTCATTGATTGTAATCATGAATAAGCGTCTAAATATGATGAAGAGTAAACGAGGTCTTATCCTTGCATGTCTTTAGTAAGGTGTAACTCTGTTGAATACAAATTATGACATACCGAGTATGACATAATACAATACTCTTTTTTTAATCAATTATTCTATTCTATACTCTTTTTCTTATTACTTAAGTGTTTGATACTCTCACTTGATTAATAATTATTAAAACGGAAGTGCAAATTTTTTTTTTTTTATTTAAAAATAATTATCTATTTAAATAATAAAATTTATTTTAATAAAATGTTTCACATAAACAAAGATTTTTTTGTTTAATGAAGATCTAAAATTACAATAAATCTTACGAGCTGACAATTTATACTAACCCGCAATTCTAGTGTCAATTTACAAAGAATAGGCGAACCAGGTCGCAAGATGACGTAGTCTATAATTTTTATTCCGTTAAAGTAACTTACCAGATCAGTCACACGTGTAAAAATAAAATAGTAACATTTTTAACCTTGATAATAAATCGACGATTTATTTTCATTTTTAACTGTGTGAAAAGATCACATGAGATATTTTATACTTCAATGATACAAAATATATATAAAAAGACTTGACAACATGATGAACATCATAAATAATTTCTTAGATTTTATTTGATATGAGTAATGAATCTCAACCACTCCTATGCTATTTTTCATCTCTTAACATTCTTGTGTCTCATGCAAGCTTAGTCAAATTTATTTTTTTATAATAGATCACGATACTTAATAAAAAAATTATTCGAAATATTCTAATTATTAAAAAAAATTTTTGGCGCCAAGAAATCCTTTTTTTTCTATGTATGCAATAAAACAATGAGTAGTATGAAATAATAGGGATGAATTATCATACATATTTTATTTTAAAGCAAATAGTATATTTTTGCATGGAATATAATATTCTCATAAATATACAACTACTGAAAAAAATTTTATTCACAAATTAATAATTAAATATTCCTTATTGGTTAAATGTAAACTAAGCTGAAATAGTTTCTGAAAGTGTTTGGTCTCAAACAAGTGAAATTTTTTTACAAAATTATATGTACAAAAAAAATTATAATTTTAATTTAAATCTGGTTTACTATCGTTATAAATAATAAATATAATTTGTAGAAAATCCCGGGTCAAAATATCTAGGCTCAATCTAGCCTCATTGAACCCAAGTAAGACTCAATCCAGCCTCACTGATTGAAAAAGGCATTTTGAACTTCTAATGATGTTCAAAAAGCCTTAATGAAACTCAAATAATGCTCTCAGAGCCGCAATGAGTCTCAAATGGTGATCAAAGAGCCTCAAATACTAATCGAATTTAAATTACATAGTCGAGACTAGGTTCATTTGAGGCTCATCGAGGGTTATTGAGGATCTTTGAGCATCATTTGAGGCTCAAAATGCTTTTTTTACTCAGTGAGGCTGGATTGAGGCTTACTTAGGTTCGATGAGGCTAGATATTTTGACCCGGGATTGAATTTTATAGCCAATCTGATTTGAAGGTCTTATTTACTATTAATACTTTCTAAAAAATTGATTGCGTTTCAACACAATTTGCTTGTCTCGTCTTCAGATTTAATTAACAGAGAATTTTTACATTGATATGATAAATATTACACCTTATAATTTAATTAATTACACATTGTGATTTTCTAACCTGTCGCACATCATTTAGTATCTTAATATATTAAAAATGCGTAAATATTAAACTAACAGATATGTTGATTTTCCTTTAGTAATTATTTGCAATAAGTTACAATTATATCTCACAATTATCACAAATTGTAAATTGTTATGACTCGGTAAGAGCCTCGTTCTCAAATTAATTACCTGTATTTTTGTTGACCATTAATAAATATTTAATAAAAAAATTTATTAATGTATTGTTAAGGAATAAGTATAATATTGTAGAATTTCGGTATAAAAAATCTGTCTATCGGTTGACCCTATAGGCCAGTCCCAAACTTCCCGCTGTTTTCGAGCTCCTTGACATTGTTGTGAATATATTTTCGAGCTCTTCGGTTGAGGTGGCATTCGACGCGGGTTATATAGTTTTAGAGCTGATTAGATTTTAGAATCAATCCATCGAGCATATTAAAAGTTATCCAAAAAAAACATTTTTGAAAAAATTTTATTTTTGGAATATCCCTGAACGCACCCGTAGGATTACCGATCAAGCTCAATTTCTCACAGCTTGTAGGAATTAACAAGCCGCATTGAATGCCACCTTGGAGATCAAAATCGGTTCATCCGTTCAAAAGTTACAGAATATTTACATACACACCCACTCGGACATCATCTTGAAAGTAGTCAGAATAACTCCCTAGAACGTCGAAACGTCAAGATCTGATGAAAACTCGATTTTCGAAAATCGGACCGAAACCAATAACTTCCCTCTGTTCCGGACATAACACCTCTTTTTGAAAATTTTCAATTCGATAGCGGGAAGTTAAAGAAAAAAATCTGAATCCTTGTACTCAAATACGTTACATACAAGATCGTTGAAATTGTTATTATTTGACAATTATACTAACGTACAATTCTTAAAAAAAAAAAAAATAAATAAAACAAAGTTGAGTATGTAGTTGTACTCGTAACCTGGAAAAAATAATGAGCACAAGAGTACAAACTATAAAAGTACTTATAGTCATTGCAAGTTAAAGATTTTTCATATATATATATATGTATTACATGCGTGTCCGTCGTATATCAGGTCATACATCATATATATATATATATGTGTGTGTGCACCATGCAATTGATTTCTTAAATAATAAATTTAAAAAAAATTAATTTCAGGCAATTGTATGCGCTATTATCGGTCTACACTGGCATTCAGATAATTTTGGCGATTTACCAACACGTTTCATATCGACTGGTACTGTGGGTGGATATCTTATTATACTTGTTGGTTTATTCGCCGGTGGATTAATGGGAACACCTGTTAACCGACGTGTTGTATGTATTACTCGACTAGTTATAATTATTGAATTATAATTAATTATTAAATAGTTAATTAATTAATTAAATATTTCTAGGACTTATTCTTCAGTCTTGTCGGCTGTGTCTTATTTGTTGCATCAGGAGCGTTGGTTATTGACGCATTCAATCAAGTTGCATACAGAAGTTCTGCACGTGATCGTGGACTCGCACGTGGATCATTGTGTGTTATTGAAGGCGCACTATTTCTCGTCGACGCTTTTTTTACTTTCCGCGGAGAAGCTTAAGTTTATGAGTTTTCATTTTTAATTGTAAAAAATTTTAATTATAATTTATACAATTGAATATCTAACTATTTTTTTTTAATTATTCATTGAATAGAAATAATGTTATCATTTTTTTTTTTTATCAAAAATTTAACATTCCCTAAGAGGAAATAAATGAAATTTAGTATTTTCATTAAATTAAATTTTATTCTTGAATATTAACTGAATTCTTTTTTAACTGTAAAAACAAAATTTACATATTTTAATAATAATTATTAACTCTATATATTTATATATATTTACATATTTAATAATAATATATTTATATAACTACTAAAGTACAATGTGTTCTACTCAAAGATCGTATTATTAAATTAAAAATGTTTTTAAATATATTACAGAATATAAAACAAAAAAAAACAAGATAAGTTTACTATGATTTTGCGGGCCAAGCCCAAAAACTTCCGGCTATTTTTCAGCTCAATAAAAGTTTTATCTTATGTTGCAGTACGAAAATTAAAAAAAAAAAAAAAAAAATTATAAACAATTAATTTTAAAGTTTTTGTATAAAATTATTTTTAATTAAACTAATGGGTTTAAACAGGAAACAAAACTAAGCGCTAATATGATTTTTTCTAAAATCGGGACACATACATTATATTTGATTTTCAGTTTACTCAGCAGGAGGTTGAAATATTGATAAATTCAAATTTTCAAAATAGATTGATGAAAAATTATACATTTATATTTTATTACTGCATAAGTGCCATTTTGATATTTATAAATATATGTATCAAATTATATTTAAAAACCTTTAAAAATATATATCACGTTATATTTAATTACAATAATATATTAAAATAAAATGTATTATCATCATCGCTTTGTTAATTAACTTTAATAATATTTATATACAATATTATAGATTTCATACTTTATATCATTGATTTGCGAAAAAAATGAATAAAATAAATATTTAATCATATTTTTGAATTTTTTTATTTTAAACACTAATGACAGCTTACACGGAGAAAAATGTTAGCTCAAAACCTACCAATTTTTATTATGCTGTCGACCAAACTTGAAACAGGAAGGGAAGCACCCAAAAAATTATTATGCTCTTATAAAAAATTATTATGCCGCACCACAACTATTCTAATGTATGGAAGTAATTGTTATTAAATCTTATCGATAAGTGTCTCGCACGTAGTGAGTATTATGATACAGCATAATAATTTTTCGTATGAGCATAATAATTTTTTGGATGCTTCCCTTCCTGTTTCAAGTTTGGTCGACAGCATCATAGAAATTGGTAGGTTTCGAGCCGACATTTTTCTCCGTGTATTCTCCAATCGAAATTTGGTAGTTCTAAATGTTATATCCGGCTTGCCGTATATATTAAAGGGGCCTCTTTGCCGCGCTCGCTGTAAAGTGCAGCGTTAACAATTTTAGGGACAGCAACTTCGGCCAACACCTCGTTGCACGTCGTCAACGTTTCCTCCAATCAGGGAATTACACTTGACTTTATTCTAAATTCATCCAATTATATATTCTAAATTATTCCCTCCAGAACCGCGAAGCGAGGTGATAAAAACAACGAACACCAAGGTGCGGCAGCCTATGACGCTTGAGAAGTTAATGTATCTTCCTTGCTGGCCCGCGTGAGTTCTAAACCGTGTTACGTTTAGGCAACCCTATTTTTCTAGTTTCTATTTCTTTTAAACCGATTTGTTCAGTTTTCATTAATAAAATCTAAGCAGTTTTCATTAATAAAATCTAAGTATACTATACTATCCCACGGGAAGATCGTCTCGATATTGCACTCGAGGAGGCGTGGCAAGTTGCTTGTTACCGTTAAATTTCTATTCAAAATCGTCTTTTCAAAATTATATTTTCTATTCCAAAAATCACCACACGGGAAGTACCGCTCGCGTAAAACACGAAGAGGCGTGGGTGATTTTTATAATAATTGTTTAAGTGTATAAATAGCGATTCTCGTCTGAGTGAATTGCTGGAGTCGGAGATTCAGACCGAACTCATATGAGCTAAAGACTCAATAAATCCAAAGTGTAAAACCATAAGTTTAAGTTTAATAGTTAAGTGTAAATCCCAGAGATTTAAGTTAAAGAAAGAACTTTAGTGTTAAGAACAATATAACATCTTGTGAACTGAGTACGGCGAGCCCATAGGGAAATATTTCAATAAACATCTATCATTGGGAAACCCGGCATATTAGATTATTTCTAATATTAAGAGCCACATCCATTCTTCCTGGACCAAATCATCTTTCGACCAGATACCTACAGAAGCCGTTCACGAGAGTTGCAGTCCAAAGATCATAAAGACCAACTTGGAAGTAAGCAGCGAACAACGAAAGGTAGGTGAAATTATCAATTTCTCTAACGTACAAAATCCAAATTCTGCATCGAATACACAGAGGCCCCTGCGGGGTTTATCGTTCGAGTTCTCACAATAAAAATAAAACCTAGAGCTAATCCTCTAGGAAAATCACCCTGTTTGCCCGGTGCCTCCCACTTGAGGCCCACGCGACCTTTTCCAATAATTAATTATTCATTAATTAATTAAATCCGGACATAACATAAATAAAATTCAAATGTCCCAAGTAGCACACTTGCCTTTTGTGACATTATAAGATATCAGTTTTTAGGCTTTTTTCGACATATCAATGAGGCACCAACATGTTGACAAATCGATCAGAAATTTATGTCACCGAAGAAGTATCTGCTTAAAAGACTTGACACAAGTGACGACAAAAAGTAAACTACAAATAGTGGTAAAATAAGTCATCTAATCGATTTTTTAACTGATATGTCTTTCTTCAGACAGGAAAAACAACAAAAATTTTCTATGTCTCCGGAACCAACATTTGCATGTCTTATTTATACCAAAAAAGGTGACTTTAAAACAAAAAAAAATTTTTCTTATCCTTTTAAAAAACATCTTTAAGTTGCCTGTGTGTTACTTGGGGTATTATCTATCGCACAAGTCAAGAGTAAACGCGCTGTGTGTGCCTTACTATCGAAATTATTTTTTCGACTAATTAATTTACGTTAAATCATCTCTGCATTCCTTTGATTAAACAAAATGGATTAAATTGTATACGAGTACCAAAAATAATTTGTTAAGAAATAATTTCGACCCAGGATTAAGTCGATTCATTATTCCATTGATTTTAAATAAATTACTTTAATCCAAGAAACCAGTCTTTTGTCATATATGTCCAGTACGAATCTTTAAAAACACGATAATTCTCGAAAAATATCATAAATTTGCTTAATTTTTCTTTTATTAGTTTTGTATTTTTTGTCGCAAAAACCCTTTTCAAAATCACTATTAAAATTTTTTTTGTTTAGTTGTAATTAATGAAAAATTAAAAACTGGTAATTCATAAAACTTTTAGATGCCATTTTTTATTTTTATCATTATCATTTTTTCTTTTTTTTTTCCTCCACCAACAACTGGCAGCAGCACTAATATGACGTCATATTACGTACGTACAGTAGGATTAAGAAAAAAAAATGGCATCTGAGAAATAAAGGCGGAATAATTTTAAAAAATTTCAAATAAGATGAATTAAACTAAAAAAAAAAAAAAAATTTATAAGTTAAATAAAAATTAATAATGAAAAAAAAAAAAAAATTTAATGAGCTTTTTATCCCGATTACTATAATTTCAAATTTATGTAGCTTCCAAATAATTAATTCTCCGATGTTTTTTTCATTATAAAAATTTATTTTTAACAATAAAAAAAAAACCGCCACGTATGTGAAATCATTATTTTTTTAATAGTGTTAATGTTGACAATACTTATATTGGTCATTAATTAGCCCACTTAAACATAAAGGCAATTAACTTTATTACTTTTCGAAACACATTTAATAGAATTTCAAGGAATTACTCACACAAGATAAGTTTTAAAATTGCATTGGCGTTGTTCGGAATTAAAAAACAAATTAATAATTACTTACTGGTTTTTTAGAAATACTTTATTTATATTTAATTATGAATAATGCTATTTTATTTGATGACAATCAACATTCTCATGTGAAATTTATTATTATCAAATTTATTGAATACGTAAGTCATTAACAAATTTTATTCTTTTTAATTCTCCCAGTAGATAATTTTAAAAAATAATTTAATAGTACAATTATCTAAACTCGTCATTATTTTAGATATTGCTATGGACTATTGTAGGATTACATTTATATTCAATATTTCCTACTGATGTTTTGCCATGGATGTTTTTAGATATCGGATCCGAAGTAGGATATTTTATTATAATATCTGTTCTATTCATCAGTGGACTATTTAAAATTCGTATAAATCGAACTATCGTAAGTTTAATAACCACTTATACACTGTAAAAAAAAAAAAAAATATCGGGGTAAGTCTGACATTGTAGGTGTTAAAATAACACTGCCGCTGGTGTAAATATTCTTTACCAGTGTTAAATTATTTTACTTTGGCAATCTTTACTTACTCAATCACTACAGTTAAACAGTGTTTTTTTTAATTAATTAAATTATTGGTGATTGAAATGGTGGGTGTAAAATTGCGTAATTCTTAACTAAATTACGTATAACATAAATATAATTATTTAAATAAGTAAATAACAAAATTGAAGTTTCCTCTAGATAATTTTCATTAAATTTTTATATTTTTTTATATGTAACATATTTTTCTTTCTAATTTCTATACGTGGTATTTTTTTTTTCACACTGATTTAACACCGCCAAATGACATTGTCTATACCGATGTTATTTCATTTTAACACCGCTCTTTTTACAATGTACACGGTAAAAAATTGGTGGTGCAACAGGATTTTTCCTGTGGAATAAATAGGATAAGGAACGAGTTTTATGTACTAATTTCTTTTGTCCGTACAATGAAATTTCAAAATTTGATAAAAAATTTAGTTTGGAAAAAAATTAAAATTTTTTTTCGAAGTTAATTTTTTTTTCAAAATTGAGATTTTTTCAAATTTTGAAATTTAATTATACGGACAAAAAAAAATTAGTACATGAAACTTGTTTCTGCTGCAACAGAATTTTATTCTATTGCTCTCAGAGGACTGCGTCCTGTTGCAGCATCTATTTTTTCCGTGTATAATTTAATAAAAATCACACTGAAAAAAAAATATTGCTGTAATAGCAATACTGTTAGGTTATAGTAACCATCTAAAGTTTGGAAAATCGCTGATTGTTAATATAGCAATACTTTATTTGCGTAAAAGGCTAGATTACTATTTTACCCATACAATGTTTTGTTAAATCAACTATTTATATAGATGGTTGCTACGGCAATACGTATTGCTGTATTAACAATACGTATTGGTATATTTACAATCCGGATTTCGATATTAACCATTTGGATTGCTATATTAACAATTTGGATCGCTATAATAGCAATCTATAGGAAACGTTAAAACAGCTATACCACGTATGGGGAACATAACCAAAGAATATGGTTAAATTGACAATACTTTTATTTAAAATTGAAGATAGTCAATGCAGCAATCTGGTATTGCCAAGTTAACGATACATTTTGTTATGAAAACTATCTACCATTAGCAATACTTCAGATGGTTACGATAACCGCATTTTTTTCTTCAGTGCAATTACCAAAATTTATATTTAAGTAATTTGAATGAATAATTATTGTCTTAACAGCATGGATTTTTCAATTTAATTGGATTTATATTATTTATTGCATCTGGAATACGAATTATTTATGTTTTCAAAAATAAAAATGTTCAACTTATAAATGATCTTACGAAATTCTTTCCTGGTTATCACTTTGAAGACTTAGAACATGAAATCACACGAGAATATGTACGAGGATCATTAAACATCGTTGAAGGTCTTATTTTACTAATTGATTCAATTCTTTATTTCAAAAAAATTGTGTAGTTATTAATTAAAAAAATAAAAACTTATTAATTGGTAAAATATTTTATTTTAATATGTACTATTAATTTAATTAACAATTTTTGAGTAGGAAAAATAAATTTACAATATTATATTATTTTTTTTTTTGACAATATAAATATAAATATAAGTCATTATGAATATTTATAATATATACAAGATAAAAATACTTAAGCATAAATTACGACAAAATTATAAATCCGAAGTTTTAAATCCATTCCTAAGATTCAGTGAACTCATTCTGATTGAAATTATTTCAGATTTGTATAGTCCTCGATTTTCCCATTGATTTAACATTTTCTTCATATCGTCTTTCAGTTTTTCATTTGTACTCAAAAATATAAATGCTTTGAATAAGTAATCTGTGAGTTCTTCTGCCAATTGACATAAACCCATTTTTCGTCCAGTTTGAATAAAGTCATGAGCAAACTGCATAAATAATAATTTTCGTTTTATATCTGCATTACAAAGCTCCTCGTACCAAACACACCCGATCATTTCAAAATGGCGCTTATGACGAATGAAAAACCATTTTAGAATTTTGAATTCACTATTTATCAAGTACTTGCTAAATTTTTGACGGATAACTATTTCATTGAATACTGGCATTCTAAATGTTATATATTATTGATTGCAGTAATAAAATATTTGTATTATAATTATTAAAATAAATTTACTTATACTAAAATCACAGTAGTCGATAAAACTAGTTACGAAATGTAGAATGTACAACAAAGGAATAAATTAGTCAAGTGCATGAATTATATAAATGGTATACTTTCCCTCTACATTTTCCCTTTCCTCTTTTCTAGATCGAGTCCTATTGGATTAGACACGGAGAGAAAAGAATAGCTCTGATTCCTATGCTGGAATGGTAACCATTACTATGTTACATAGAAACGAAGATTTTTGTGAAAATCCTGAATGAATTTGCTGGGAAAAATCTTTAGAATTGTGGCAAAAATATAAGTGATAGCTCATTCGATGCGGAATCCAATTTTGAGCAAGATGTGTTTTTTATTTTTTTTATTTATTAAAATTTCAATTTTTTATTAACAAAAAACATAAACAAAATACAGAATTTTAGCTTTTGGTTAATAACTTAATAACTATAAAAGATATCGAAAATCTAAAAGAATATCCTTAAAGAGGAGGAAATTTCTGAATAAAGTCTCGACTCCCTGAACTCTAGCTCCATAAATAATAATTTTTATTTAATGTTGAAAATGAAGTTTCGCGCGGCTGCTGTCACATGGCGTGTCGAGGTTAGAGTAAGACAACAGCCGCGCGGAACCTCATTTTCAACATTAAATAAAAATTATTATTTATGGAGCTAGAGTTCAGGGAGTCGAGACTTTATTCAGAAATTTCCTCCTCTTTAAGGATATTCTTTTAGATTTTCGATATCTTTTATAGTTATTAAGTTATTAACCAAAAGCTAAAATTCTGTATTTTGTTTATGTTTTTTGTTAATAAAAAATTGAAATTTTAATAAATAAAAAAAATAAAAAACACATCTTGCTCAAAATTGGATTCCGCATCGAATGAGCTATCACTTATATTTTTGCCACAATTTTAAAGATTTTTCCCAGCAAATTCATTCAGGATTTTCACAAAAATCTTCGTTTCTATGTAACATAGTAATGGTTACCATTCCAGCATAGGAATCAGAGCTATTCTTTTCTCTCCGTGTGCACAGCGCATTTTATTAAATAAAACTCAAGAGTACCGTGCTAAAGTAAATCGTGCTATTCACCACAACAAAACTTTAAAGGTATAGTTTTCCACATTGAGAATTCAATCTGACGGAAATTTTCCCATTAAAATGTCCGAAAAGTGTATGCATACTGACACACACGCAGACACACATACACGGACAGAAAATCATGGTAAATGTTCTTAGTTTTTTAATGAAATATTAACCCATACCATTATAGTAATTATTATCTAAAGTAATGGGATATACGTCCACAATTTCTGAGTGAAATTTCTGTAATTATAGAAACAATTCCTATAAGTATGGTAAAGGCTCCTATATTGTATGATGGTAATGATAGCCAAGCTTATGGGAATAGTTACCACTAGCAAATAGGAATAAATAAATCATACATCCACATTGGAATGATTCCTAAGAGCATCGGGCGTCCATCCGGAAATAGTCACAAGAGCGTCCTAGGATTTCAGAACGTCGACATCTGATGAAAATTCGATTTTCGAATATCGGGCCGAAATCAATAACTTCTATTTTATTGAAAATTTTCGATTTTCATAGTAGGAAGTTAAAAACCTGTTCCCATACAATATGGGAACCAATTTCATGAAACATTGTAATCGTTACCGTAAATTTCTCTTCAGAATAGCTTCATAGGATCTGAGACCGTTGACATATGATAAAAACTCGATTTTCGAAAATCCGATTTAAAACAGAAACTTCTCTATTTTGTGAAAATTCTCTATTTTCTTAGCGGGAAGTTGAAAATGCTACAAAATTTTGTACGATTTTGCATCAAGAAAAAAAAAATGACCCATCCTTTTTAATCTGCAATTTGATTATTTGCACTAAGGTTATGTAAATATCATGAATATCGGTCAGCTCGACAATTGTGAAACTTTTTACCAAATTTTTTAATAGTCTTTACATTGTTATTCAACGAAAATATATAAAAAAAAAATAAATATAACCCAGTTAGCTGCTCATATCGATGCAATAATGTCTATATGTGATATGTACAAATTACTGAT
Source organism: Microplitis deprimator (assembly GCA_964016945.1). Taxonomy (NCBI): domain Eukaryota; kingdom Metazoa; phylum Arthropoda; class Insecta; order Hymenoptera; family Braconidae; genus Microplitis; species Microplitis deprimator. The sequence continues at coordinate 6,975,533 of OZ024708.1, forward strand.
AGGATATTATACAATAAAAATATGAATAATAAATAAATATATATATTTTTATGCGAAAATTCTCGAAATTCACTTATTCATAATAAAACATTAACTTCAGACAAATTTTTTTTACAAATATTTTCTTATCCTCAATTGTTAAGATAGCTCAAGATTTCTTATCGAATTTTTTTTTTTTGTACTTCAAACGATTTTATTAATACACATTAATATCTTTGTTAACAACATCGGTGAGTTGTAGTAGTTGATTGCTATAAAAATGAACGCTTATCGTGTTAAGGCCTTACATTCACTATGACACGTTGATAGTTTCGATAGCGTGTCAGTGATTGATACCCATTCGTTGAAGTAACATCAAACTCAATACTTTTTTATTCAAGTTAATTTTAATCTTTCATCAAACAATTTAAAATAATCGGTAAGATATTTGAATTTATAAATTATCATAATTATCACTTATCTCATATCAATTAGTGATTATATAATTATTCTCTGTTTATCTGAAATAATATTTTTTGAATAACTGATAAATTCAATAAATTTTTAAATTAATGTTTTTTTTTTTTTTTATAAATAGATTTAATGTCTTATATTATGATAAAAAATATTTTAACTTCGAACTGTATGAGTTATTATTATTTCAGAGGAAATAAAGTATAATTGTCTTCTATTAATCTAATCTAATAATTATTGTTGTCTTTATCGACTTCAGGTAGTCATGGCTTGTTGCCCATCAATTTCTATTATAAAAATATTACAATTTGTAAGTCGAAAATATTATCAATCTAAATTATTTTTTAAGCTTGAAATTAAAATTTTTGTAAAAAAAAAAAAAAATCAGTGTCAAAAATGTTCATCACAGCGAACTTTCAAATTTTAAATAATTTGGAATTTTTGGTTTAAATGTTATAACTTTTCAAAAATCAAAATTTATTTATAATTGAAACGTAAATAATTACAAGATAAATATTTAAATTTATTGTCTATGGAGGAAAAATTAATTATTTTAACTTTAAAATCGTAACTTGAACATTAAAAATTTATGACACGTAATAAAATTTATTGTTTGGAATGTTAGAATTTCCTATTTATTGACATCCAGGTTTCAGGTTATAATTTCAAACACTAATTTTTAAAGTTTGTTTTATTTTTTTTTATTTTTGTGTGCAACTAAAAATTCAAAACTGCACAAAATTTGGAAGTTTGTGATAAACTTTTTTGTCACGAATTTTTGCCACACGAGTACACTGTTAAAATTTTTTTTATTTTCAAGGATAATTGTCATAGAAATTTGACATTCATTAATTTTTCATAAATATTTATTTTTTACGTAATTAAAAAAATTAAAGCATAATCTAATTAAAATACAATATATGTGTTTACAAATATATGTTCTATGTAATTAATCAAGATATTGACTGATTTAAATCCAAAAAATTTTTAAAATACAGTAATAACTTTTTTTTTTTTTAAACTTTAGTTAGTTTTTGATAATTTCGAGTTACCTGAAGTCTTACTTTAAAATTAATTGGCTTATAGACATTAAAACAACCATCATTTAAATAAAAAAAAATAATACACATTGTGATTTTAATTGTTTTTATGACTGAAATTTAAAGTAATGAAAAAATAAAGTATATAAATACGTTAATTTTAACGATATTTATAATTTATACTTTGGACTGATTTGCACTCATGATTAACTAAGTATGTAATTTTCTTTAAATTCCTAAGAAAATTTTTAACAGTGTAAGGTAATAGTCCCAAATATTTATCGAGTTCCTTTTAATGACCGGGTACCTGAATACTTTTTAATTATAAAAAATCGGTTAATTTAATTTATGAAAAATATGTAGTCCGTAGTCAGAAATTCTAAATTTTTCATGAATAAAATTTACCAGTTTTTAAGGGTATTTGGGTGACTGGTCATTAAATGGAGCTCGATAAATACTTGGCACTGTTATATTGTTAAAAAAAAAAATCGGTGTTCAATTCGACTTATTTTAATACTGATGCGGTGTTAAAATGAACTTATACCGGTGTAGCAGTGCTAAATAGCTGTTTTATTCAACCGGTGTTAAAATGGTGCACATGCGGAGTAAAATGACTTCGGTCGGAGTATGGGGGTGTGAGCATAAGTGGTTTAAGATTTACGTAACAGAGATAAGAAAATAATAATATTTCGTTAAAATTACGAAATTAACGTCAATTGAAGTACAAAAAATTTTATTACATTTAAAATAAAGAAATGTCACTTTTAGTAAACTGAACAAATTGTATAAATTTTTAATCACTTAGCAAATTAAATATTAGAAAAGATGATAAATTAGACATTGATAATTTAATTTTTCTCGCTGATTTAGTTTGCAAAAAGAATCGAATCATAAAATTCTGTTCCCCATATATTTATTATACAATAAACACTAACATATCAATGTAAATAAATAATCTGTGGATTTCTTCGTAAATTGGTAAATCTGTCTTATCATTAATTTTTGAAACAATAAAAAATTTTTTTTTGTATTTGAAATATAATTCTACTTCTGATACTTGAAAAATAAAACTATTTTTTTTAACACCAGAAAAAATTTTAACACCGCTATCGCGTTAAATTGAATACCGATAACCTTAACACCCAAATAGTGTGGACTTACATCGATTTTTTTTTTTTTAGTGTACCTGATATTAGTTTATTAATTAATAAATAATTCTTAATTTTAGATAGTTGTATGTTGTATTTTTGGTCTCGATATCCATACAAAAAGTTATTTAGAACCCAAAAATAATGGAACTCTTTTAAATGAACTAATTAATGAAATTCCCAATGACAACATAACAATTCCTTATTTAAATATTAAAATAAACGCTGAATCAATACCAACGGAGTATATTTCAACTGGTACAGTTATCGCATATTTAATTATTATATTCGTATCATTTATCAGCGGCTTATTCACAGCACCTATCAGTAGACTCGCTGTACGTATAAAATTAATTATTCACCTTATAAGTATTAAATTTTAGAGAGAGTAAAGTAATTACGAACCCAGGATTATCTTAAATGTAGAATTTAGAATAACTCGAAAAAGTAAAATTACATTTTTCCTTATATTCAAAAATAGCTTAAAGAGGGTTTATAGTAATTTTTGTCCAAGTTTTACTCTCAAACAAAACCTCTGAACTCGAAATTAATAGAAATCTACATTTTAATTTTTCAAAAATTCAATTTACTGCGCAAGTGCAATAAGAAAAGTACCGTTTGTCGACTTGAGTGTGATAGAGAAAAACGTTCAGACCCCTCTTCACTCTAAAACCAAGTATTTTACAAGTGTGTTATTTTAACACACATTAAATGTGTTCTATGTCTAAGGCCATAAGAAAAACTATAGTTTTTTGTAGTCACTTAAAATACATTTGACGGTGTGTTAAATATCTGTATAGTTCACTTATGACGTTTTAATGTTATTTGGAAAGTGTGTTAATTTCGACTACACACTTGATTTTAGAGTGTTAACATGAATCTACTATCGGAAAAATAAATAATGACACAAATAGTATACACGTTAATTCAAAAAGTTATTACATATTCAATATTTCTTTACAATTTATTTGTAATTTATAAAAAAAAATTAATTTTTGTTTTTTGACTTCATGGGGTAATAAAGAATAAACTACGCAATATAATCTCGCACGTTTGCAATAAACTTATGTCTACAATTTTACAATATCAATTTTAAATATTGAATTTTCGGGTTTTGATGTGATCTGTATTATTTTTTTTTCTCTTAACCCGTTATTCATTTTTAAATATTTTATTATTAATAAATTTTTTTTTTATTTGATATTTGTTTAATTTAAAAATTTGATTAAATTGTATAATTCTACTTAATAAATAAAAAATTATTTTCTTTAATTAATTAATTAATTAATTAATCACCTAAATTATTTCAATTTTAGCTTCGGTTTCTAAGTGTTCGTAGTTGCCGATACTCTCTCTTAACTAAAAGTTCTTCATTAATAAAAATTAAAATATTTATCTATTTATAGAATGTCACTTTTTGTGTAATTGGAGCTTTTCTTTTTGTCGTATCTGGATCTCTACTTATCAACGATTTTCGTACCATCAGTTTTGAAAGTATTAAACAGATAAATTATAAAAAATTATTAGAAGATATACGTAATTTTAATCTTGCAAGAGGACCATTATGTATTTTAGCAGCATGTTTACTTCTTCTTGATGCTCTTTGCAGTTTCCTACCTTGTTAATTATTTTAATTATTGTTAACTAATATTTTGTTAATTTTAAGTAATAAATATTTATTATTTAATTCTGTGAATTTGATAATTATTTTATTTTATAATACAATCGCAGCCTCATACCTAACTTTTTTTTTTATCACATGAATAATTAAATATATTGATAATTATGATAGATAATGAATTAAATAAATCACTTACTCATTTAGAAAAGGAAAAAAATTAAATAAAAAATGAGTAAAACAAAGCAAATAAACTTTAAAAGTTTTATTTGTCAACTCGGTAAGTAATTGCGGTATCGACAAGAAATAAAACATCTTGAATGGTACAAAAGATCCATCGACAAATTAATCAACATTTCTCAACGCCCCTAATACAAATAAAACAATTGTACAGAGTATACATTCTCATTTAGTTAATAAAATGTTTTGTACATAAACTAAATAAAATAAAAAATTCAATCTTAATTATTTAATTATAAAATTTAATCTTTCTGAGAAATAATTCGTAAAACGATCGGTTAATTGATGGTTTTTCTATTAATGCGGTATTTTTTTAGGCCATACATATAATTATATTATCTATTAAAAGCTTTTAATACAACCAATTTTTTGTTAAAATACACTTGATCTAATTATAATTACACACTACTGGGAAATAATTATAATTATCATTGATGGCTTTAAATGGATAATTTTTTATTGACGTATATTAACGTTTACCAACTTTTTAATATTTTAAAATATTATTGTCATATAAATTTAATCGATTCTTTGTACAAATAAAAAAAAAAGGAAAAATGAATAATAAAATTAGTAAATAAATGCTAAAAGATTTTATTAAAAATTTAATATTGTCTATTATTATTATAACTGACTTTAGAGAATATAAGAAAATAATTTGAAGATACGTAGATTTAATTATTTCTATTTTGAAATTCTTTAAAAATTAAATTTAAATAAATAAAATGTTTCAAACTTAAAATCTATAGATTTAAACTTTAATATTAATTTTAATAATAATTATAGATTAAATTATAATTTTTAATACACAATAAATATTTCTGTCGAGAATATCATTATGTTTTATAATTCACAGTTGAAATTCATCATTTCTCAATAGATCTACTCATATTCATGTAGCTCTTTTTAAAAATTTAAATCTTTTGTTATAGAGCTGCAAATTTATATTTAAAAACGCGATATAAATAATATAGCTATATATTAAGTGACATTCAGTCATATTTAGTAATAGAATAATCAAAATTAAAATATTAATTTATTTAAAAAAAATAAATACGATCGTCTTTTTTTCCCGCGAAATTTAAATGTAATTCGAATGATATAGATAAATCTATTTATCTCCATACTTGGCAATAAAAAAGAGTTTAAAATATGAAAAGGCACAAATTCAAGTCAAGACCTTTCTCACGATACCAAATTTAATAACATTAACCAATTCTATCATATAGATATGGAGGAAACAAAATTTTCCTCATTCTCTTAATAATATAGACTATATAAAAAAAAAAAGTTGAAGTATAATTTTTGAATTGTGTTTTATTAATCTGATCAACTATTTATGTTTTGTCATTGTCTTGATCAAATTATCATGGGCTGTCCATCACTTTCAATCATTAAAATTTTACAACTCGTAAGTTGAAATAGAAATTATAATTAACAAACTTATTTTTTAAAATTTTAATCAAAAACAAATTATTGTCTAACTTCGACATTAATGTCAATATAAAAGCAATAATTTTTTGTGACAGTTGCTTACTACAAAAATATATTTATTATGGTGGTTATAAAAATAATAAATATAAATTAATTTCAGATAGTTGTATGCGGTATTTTGGGTCTTGACGTACTAACAAAAAATTATTTAAAGCCCAACAAGAGCAGTAATATTTTAAATGAATTAGTTGAAGCACAAAACAATACATTGACAATTCCTTATTTAAATATTAAAATAAATGCTGAATCAATACCAACGCAATATATTGCGACTGGTACAGTCGTCGCATATTTAATTATTATATTTGTATCACTTATCAGTGGTACATTTGCATCACCTATTAGTAAATTCACCGTACGTATTAAATCAATTATCTACGCAATAATTATATAATTAAATTAAAATTTAAATTCTTATCTATTTATAGAATGTTACCTTTTGTCTTATTGGAAGTTTTCTTTTTGTCTTATCTGGATCACTACTCATAAATGATTTTCGGGCTATCACTTTTGAAAGTATTAAGACAAGTTTTGAAAAATCATTACAAGATGCACGTAGTTTTAATATTGCCAAAGGATCACTATGCATTTTAGAATCATGTTTACTTCTTCTTGATGCTCTATCAAATTTTCTTCTTTTTTTATAATTTCAGTTATTATTTATAACTTTTTATTTGTACGTTAAATAATAAGTACTTATTATTTAATTATTTAATTTAGAAAATTATTTCATTTCATAATTAAATTTTTATTTTATAAGTTCAAGGAATTACAAGAATATTTAAGTAAAGAAATTTAAGTTTACACAACTAAATATTTGAATTACTTATTAAATAAACATGTCATTAAGTATTTTTATACTTTAATTGTTGTAATTAAACAACTAATTATCATAGAAAATTAAAAAAAAAATGGATACATTAATTATTAAAATAAAAAATTAACTGCACGTATTGCTTACACGGCAAAACAAAAATAATGATTACTTGTAATCATAAGAAAATAAAGAAATAACGTAATCGTGGTGAAAAAAATATCAGAAAAGTTTTAGTCAACTTTATTCTTCAGATCGGTAAGTAATAACTATGTCGATGAGAAATAAAATAGATTGACCGACACAGAAACATCCTTTGATCACTTGATCAATATCTCGGATATATCCAAGCACCATGAATGAAATAATAGTAAAAAGAATACATCCCACTATACTAAAATAAATGTCCTGTAAACAATAAAAATATTTATTATCCAATTACGTACCCTGCTTAAGGATTCCGATTGAATCCAATTGAGATCCGATTGAGTTTAATCGGAATGAATCGGTTTCGATCGGAAAATAATAATGAAATGTAAAATATTATTTTCAAATTTAAACCGATCAAACTCAATTTAATCTGATATTTTCAATTGAATTCTATTGAAGTGAATCGGATTTTTCAACCAGGGTAATTAAATATTATAAATTAATATTTTTAAATAATAATAATAATAATAATAATAATAATAATAATAATAATAATAATAATAATAATAATAATAATAATAATAATGATACATACAATACGTCGATGTATTGGTTTTTCCATTAATGCAGCAATTATTAGACCACTTATATTAATTAGATATCCAATAGCTGCACCCGAACACATCCAACCTACATACCTTCCCTCGTCATAGCCTGAACGCCATTGGAATATTATTACCATAATAACAAATGCCTAAATTAAATAAACTTTATTAATAAATCTGTATAATTTATACTAAGAAAAGTATATAATAATTTTAAATCAAAAAAGTTTACCAGTTCGACGAATTTTAAGTAACTGCGTCTTTTGTAAATCGGGAGCTTATTGGCCTTAAAAAATAAGAAATCATAAATAAATGTATGCATACACTGAAAAAAAGATTTCTTGGCGAAAGAAATTTATACTCTACGAAGATTTCTATTTGTCTCAAAAAATTTTTTGCATTACAAAATGAAAATAAAATTTTTTTTTGACGAAATAAAATTTTTTGTGTCAAGAAATTTTTTCTATTTCTAAGAAAATTTTTGTCTTCAATTCTTAACACAAAATATTTCTTGCACTGAGAAATTATTTTTTTTTGTGTACATTAATCATTAAAAATAATAGAAAAAAAAATACGGCTTTAATCTCTTTTTATTAAAAGGGGAAACGGGTCTGAGATACAAAAAAAGAACATATTTATGTGATTTTTTTTTTGTTTTTTCAGAGTATCTTCGTTATTAAAAGTCTTAAAATTCGTGACATTATTAAGCATCACTCCAAGAATATTCTGATAAATTTTCATAAGAAAATATTTAAAAATTAGCCAGTGGTAGTGAAGAGAACTGAAACACCTCAAGAAAAAAAGTATCTATCCCGTAGCCAGGATAACTCATGACTTCTTCATCTAAAATCAAAAAACCGAAAAGATTTCTTTTGTACATAAGTTTATCTTGATCTAAACGACGGATTTTTTTTAAATAACTACTTATTTTTTAATTAAATAAAAGGAACAATTTTTGGCAAAACCAGAGTTTTTTGATTGCGCCTTTACCAAAAATTCAAAAATGAATATTTTGTTAATTCCTTCGTTCAAATCCAAGATAAATTTATGTGCTAAAGAAATCTTTTTGGTTTTTTGATTTCAGATGAAACAGTCATGAGTTATCATGCCTACGGCATGGAGACTTATTTTTTGAGGTAATTCGGTTCTCTCCACTACCACTGGCATATTTTTCCATATTTTTTTATGAAAATTTAGCAGAATATTCTTGGAATGATGCTTAATATTGTCACAAATTTTAAGACTTTTAATAACGAAGGTACTCTGAAAAAAAACAAAAAAAAAATCACAAAAATATCCTCTTTTTTTTGTATCTCAGGCCCGTTTCCCCCCTTAATATTTTAATAATCAGCTACCTATTAAATATTTCACGACACTAAAACCGTAAAAAATTACAGTAAATACTTCAAATTTTGATTGATATATTTTATTGCTATAAACATAAAATAATGAAAATTATAAATTACTATTATTATTCGAACTTATAGAATCTCTAAGAAAATATGTATGCATTATTTTATTAAATGAAAATAAAATACAGATTACGTTAAAAGGAAAAAAAAAAAGAAAATAATTGATACTAATAAATTTTATTGTTAAGAATTTAATAACTAAATACTAAATATGATATTAAATAGCTTTGATTACTAGGTATTTATTTATACAAATATTTTTTGTTTTCAAAATTTTTAAGGTATAATATTTCATATATTTCTATTGAATTTAATGCGTGAGTTACGAAAGATGATTGGAATGCAAGTGTAATTCATAAGTACACAACAAAATAACAAATCTCATTCACAAAAAAAAAATCGAATTAATTTAAATTACATAATATTTAATACCAAAAAAAAGTTTAAAATATTTTCGAATTCTTTTTTTATAAAAAATAATAAGTGTGAATGTAGCAGACATCAGACAAATTTTTAATTATTAATAAATAGAGTAAATAATTAATAAAATAAAATTTTGAAAAAATGCGTATTTAGAAAATTTTCAAATTAATAATTGCATTTTTTTTTAATTTATTGTTCAATTATTTATTTTATTTATTTATAATTTTAAAATTGTCTGATGTCTGCGAAATTCTCACCCATAAAATAATATGGTCCTGAAGTTAGAAAACAATAAACAATTTTCGAATTTTTTTTTTCTAAGAAAAAAAAAACCAAAAATATGCACATGTAGAAAATAAAAAAATACATAAGTGCAATTTTTTAAAATCTTATTTTTTTTTATAATTTATCGTTTCTAAAAGCATACAAAAATTATAAGACGGCGGCTAAATTCAGTATCATAAAGAATACGCAATACTTTCGAGTACATCTCATATATTGATAAATTTATTAAGATTAATAATTATATCATACTGTATTATTATAAATAATTAGGATTAAATTTAAATAAAACTTCCCATGATGAGCAATAAATAAAAAGTTGTTTATAAATATTAATAATTATAAATTTATTTCAAAGTTGTAAGACGTAAAAGAATTAGCACTTAGCAAGCAGAGCCTGAGATAGAATGAAGAGAACAAATGAGTAAACAGCAAACAGTAACCAGAAGAATACCAACCGTATTAAAATTTAATACTTTGGGGGTTTGAGACTACGAAACAAATGACGATCGATCATAATTTAAAATTACAATTCAAATATTTCCCGCGTTAATATTCAAAAATGGCTGACGGTTAAAACCACGCATGCGTTGGATTCATTATAGAAAATATGTACACACACACACACACACACACATATATATATATTTGCATTAGAGCGCATGCGCAGTAACGGTAATTGTAGAAAAATGGTGGGGAAAAAGTCACATTTTACTGCAGACTCAATTTGAGGTAAAAGTGAGAAATATAAACATAAAATTATAACCTCAAAGTGCCGGTTATAAAGCTTGTAAATAATTAGAAAAAATAAATAAATAAATAAAAATGTCTGATGAAGAAGTAATAAGACGACGTCTACTTGTAGATGGTGACGGTATTGGTGACGATAGACGTATAAATATGTTATTAAAATCATTTATCAAATGGGCAAATAATCCAGAAGTTGATAATACTCTACATGAACGTATTTTGGCTACACTTGCACAGTGTGAATTTGCACAGAAAAAATCTCGTCTTGTTTCAACTATGAGTCAGGATGAGTTAAAAAATTATGAAAAATTGTCAAAAGATATTGAAGTTGAAATAGAACAAGCTAAAAGGGACATTGAAACTACCAAAGCTGAATTACAAGAAGCAAAACAGATACGTAAGAATAGAATTGAGTATGATGTCCTTGCCAAAGTTATCAATGAACAGCCAGACAGAAAAGAGACTAATTTAAAATTGGAGACTTTAAAACAAGAACTTGGATTTTTAAAGGTAAATTATTCATTTATTAATCGAATAGTTTTTTTTTTATTCGTTTAAGACAAGTGATGAGTGTGAATGTAGCAGACATTAGACAAATTTGAAGTTATTAATAAATAGAGTAAAGAATTGATAAATCAAAATTTAAAAAAAAAGCGCATTTAAAAAATTTTGAAATTAATAAGTGCATTTTTATAAATATTTTTTTTTTTTTTTACTTTACTTATTTATAATTTTAAATTAGTCTGACGTCTGATATATTTACACTCATAGACAAGTGTGGGTAACCAAGTTCGTAAAAAAATAGATTCGTTTCAAAAATGTTCCAAAAAAATTTTTCGATAAATTTTTTATTATTTTTTAAGCTAAAATAATTCGATTTCGAGAATATTGCTGATTTGGAGAACAGACAATTAACAATTTTCAGATTTTATTTTTCAACAAATCAATTACAAAAAGAAAAAAAAAAACTAAAAATATGCACATGTAGAAAATTAAATAAACTACAAGTGCAATTTTTAAAAATATATATATATTTTTTTTATAATTTATCATTTTGCAAAAATTCTAAAAATTATTTGACGTCGGCTAACTTCAGCATCATCACTTGAAAGCCAATTATGAACGTTTTTGATTCTTTTCCGAACAGTTCAAGAACGAAGTTGAAAGATTGAAAATTTTTATTTTTTTACTCGAATTTTTTTAAGTAGTACAAAATGATAAACTTGACGGCATTCTGAGACAGTGTCCCCACTTTTTAAAAATTTTCAATGACTCAATTGTCATAAGCGTATCAAAATTTTATCAATTGATTAAAAGAAAATGAAAGCATGGATTGAAAAAAGGATAACGTAGTAGAAATTTCGCTCAGATATAGATTAAAAAAAAACAATTATTTCCAATTGACATCAATTGGAAATTAAACGAAATTTGTTAAATAAATTTTAGTAAAATCTTCATATCAATTTTATAATTTGATTTTTCAAATTTTTTAGGCTAAAATTTACTTATTAATTTTTGTTTGACTCTTAATTGATAAAAATTGTAAGTAATTTTTTAAAAATTTTGTATCTCGTCGAAATTACTACTACGTTGTCCTTTTTTCAATTAAGGTTTTAATTTTTTTGTTAATTAATCAGAATAATTTGAATACAGTTATGACAGTTCAAAGTCACTGCATACAGTTGGACCTCGTTATAAGACTATTAGGCTGTTTTTTTGATAAACCAGGTATCGCGATAGTTTGAAAGAGAAGCTAAGTCTTATAACGAGGTCCTACTGTATTTTTAAAAAGTTGGAGTTTACCCTTAAGACTCAGAATTTTCTCTCATTTGAAAGTCCACTGCTATGAACATTTTTGAAACGTTTTTTGTATACGGAAGGTCGTAATTACAAAATTACTTTAGTAGGGATATTTTAAATAAGTGTTGAAATAGCAAATATCCGACAATTTTTTAGCATTTAAAAATAAACAAAAAATGCATATGGAACTATAAAACTTACTAATTGTTTATATTTGAATGCAGGAAAAATCAGAACAGCTGGAACATAAATTAGAAATGCGAAGAAAACAATTCCATGTATTAATATCATCAATACATTCATTGCAAGAGATGTTAGATGAATCCGATGAAGAGATAATGGATGTCAGTCTCGAAAATTATGAAGATGCAGACGTGCCTATGCAAGTATCATAATAAATATGACTGAATTTAATTTTGAATTTTATACATTTATAATAAATATTATTAGTGTAAATAAGTAGACTATCGGTAAAAATATTTACTTAATTTTTTTTTATTTAATAATAATATTAAGTTCTTTATAAAATAAATGATAATTAAAAAATTAACTTTAACTAATTAATTAAAAATCTTGTCATTAAAAGGATTTTTAAAATTAAAATTTGAGCTTTAATTTGCTTGTTTTTGGCACATGGCGAATGGTAAGTGAAATTCTTGTTTTACGATCAAGTTTTTCATCATCGTCATAATTATTTGAACATAAATTTATGTTACGTATTAAATTTTTATCAATTATATCGTAATTACGTTCACTTATTGAATGTAAGTAATCGTGATACAATTTATCTTCGAGTACTAACAGACTTTTTCTTTCAAGTATAAATGAAAATTCTGGTTTCAATTGTCTTTGTTCCTAAAAATAAAAATAAAAATTGTTTAATGGTTAATATTTGTAATAACAATAAGTATGACGTAAATCATAGTTATATACTTCATCAGTATCTAAACGTTTTGTAAATTCAAGAAGTGTGTGAGATCCACAAGTTATTGTTGTAACGATAGGATGAAAAAGTGGTCCATCAGTATGTCCCTGTATTGTAAAAAAAAGAAAATATATATGTATACATAAATATAAAAATATTCTATGTAATTAATTGGTATTATAAAATGATTATTTAAATAATTACCATTATTCCTTGACCAGGTAAATATTCATTGATCAAAACATGATTTGGTAATTTGTCATTATTAAAAATATTTAATGATGATATTCTGTCCATATATTTTTTTAACCACTATTTAGAATGAAAAAATTAATTAATTATTTATAATAAATATCAACTGTTGATTGGTTATTTAGACAAGTTAGATCGTATTCTAATCCGTATAATTTTTATTGATAAGTTATAATTACAATATAGGGTAGAAGTAGCATTTGTGGCCACTGCTCCATTTTTGGACATTTAATGACTTATTTTAATTAATGAAAAAGTATTTTTAAAAAATTCCATTGTAATAATGTGATAAAAGTATCTTCGAATACGTTTAAAAAATTAGTTATGTCATCGCGTATTTACAAATTATTTTATTTTAAATTTCTAAGTGGCCAAAATAGGCCCTAAAGTGGATGATCCTGAAGTTAGCAGACAATTGAAAATTTTTGGATTTTTTTTTTGCAACACATCAATTTAAAAAAAAAACAAAACTAAAAATATGCACATGTAGAAAACTAAAAAAACTGTAAGTGCAATTTTTTGAAATTTTTTTTTTTATAATTTGTCATTTTTAAAAAAATCAAAAAATTATCAGACGTCGGCTAACTTCAGTATCATCTAAAGTGGCCAAAAACAGTACTTCTACTCTATATCAAATTTAACTGAGTATATTCCAGATGTAAATGGTTAGTATCTGCAATTTTTTTTTTTTAATTTCCACTTTCAAACACATTTTCTTATTTGATGCTTCTAGTAATTTATTTGATTGTATATACCGTCTAAAAATAGTTTTTTATCAAACATAAATGATTTTACACTGAAAAAATAATTTGTTAATTAAAATAAATAACTTACTTTATGTACAATTTTTTTAATTAATAAAATATTTATTGGATTAAATGTATATTTATTTTTCAATAGTAATTTACCTTTCTCTGTATATATGATCAATCAAATACATTAATTATTGACATGCGACAAAACTTCTCTAGGTATGGTATAGCCCTCATGGGACGAAAGGCAATAAGAAAAAAAACCTCTCTAGTGATTGGTCAAAATATTTAATTGAAAAATATCTATCGTAATAAACGTTTAATGAAAGTATAAAAATGACGGTAGATATTTTTGCTCTAGATATTGTAACATAGAACCAATCTCCATGAAATCTTTAGTTTTTCTGTTGTTTTCAGACATTACGAAATTAAATTTTTTTCTTTCTTCATTTTTTTTTTTTGTATTATATACAGTCGGACCTCGTTATAAGACTATATTGCTGTCTTTTTTATAAATCAGGTATCGCGATAGTTTGAGAGAGAAATTCATAGTCTTATAACGAGGTCCTACTGTATTACAAGTGAATTTTCTATTGTTCTATTATCAAAATTCAGCCAGTGAGCTTTGTTTTTTTTTTTTTTTATTACATAATGGGTATTTTAGGTATTGTAATAGTGTGTCTCATGTTTTATAGCAAAATAATTCCCTTAATGTTTTTAAAATATATTTTTTATCAAAGAATGTAGTTAACCAAAAGCAGAAATTTTATTTTTAAACTATTTTTTCTACAAAACCATAAATGATCAGATTGACTTCAAAAATACTGAGACAATTTGGTCAAAATTTTCATCGTAAGAGATTATTTGATGTCTACGACTTTATCATCTTAATACTGGTATTTTACTGCAAATTTACTTATTTATATGCCTGCTTTTTTTTTAGTGTGATATTTAAATCAACACCTACAAATTTTAAATTAAAATTTAATCGTTCCAAAATTTAAAAAATTTTAAAAACTTTGTGACGTAAAAAAACCCATAAAATATGATCCTGAAGTTAGCAGACAATTAAAAATTTTCGGATTTTTGCTTTCAACAAATCAATTACAAAAAAAACAAAAACTAAAATTATGCATATGTAGAAAATTTAAATAACTACAGGCGCATATTTTTCAAATATTTTTTATTTTTATAATTTATAGATTTTAAAAAAATCCAAAAATTTTGAGACGTCGGCTAACTTCAGTATCATTAAAAAATAGCTTTTAAGAGGGTAAATT
The DNA here is from genome assembly GCA_964016945.1 of Microplitis deprimator. Classification (NCBI taxonomy): domain Eukaryota; kingdom Metazoa; phylum Arthropoda; class Insecta; order Hymenoptera; family Braconidae; genus Microplitis; species Microplitis deprimator. The sequence continues at coordinate 6,990,971 of OZ024708.1, forward strand.
TTTAAAAAGGCCGAGGACTGGGTAGTTTTCTATGTAAATAAAAAATTATAGAATGAAAAAAAAAAAAAAAAAAAAAAAAAAAAAAAAAATATACTTACTTTTGGTATTTCTTCAGCAATCATACCTTTTTGATGTGGAATTCCACCCCAATTTTGTAATCTCCTATTACTTAATTGTGTCCATTTAGGTAATGGAGATGAATTAACATATTTCATTAATTCCTCTTCTTCATTATCATTTATAAAATTTTCAATATAATATGCTGACAGTGGTACCTATTTAAACCAATCAATAAATTTGCTAAGTTACTAATTATCCTTGAGTATGAATATAGCAGACATCAAGTAAATTTAAAATTATAAAGAAATAGAGTAAATAATTAAAAAAATAATATTTATAAAAAATGCACTTAATAATTTCAAAATTTTTGAAATGCGCATTTTTTTAAAATTTAATTTTATTAATTATTTACTTTATTTCTTCATAATTTTAAATTTATCTGACGTCTGCTACATCCACATTCATAATTATCCTGCACATAAAAAATTAAATAAAAGCCTAACCTATAAAACCTTTTAATATTTTAATATTTACCCTAGTAATTATAAAAAAAAGTAAAATACTTACGTCTTTAATTAAATTTGTAGGTTTTAATACATTTGAAATATTAGTTTCCATATTTATTTATATATATATTATGTTATATTATTGTATTGTTATTGTTTTCAACGAGTGACAAGAGGTTAGTCATTTGTTTTGATAAAAAAAAGTTTGACAGTTAATTTTTATGACAAAAAAAAAATAATTAATAATTTAAATTTAAATTAAAATTTTGATTAATTTGCTTATGAGTTTATGAATTACTAATTTAATAATTGATATAAAAATATATAAGGACGTTGAACTTAAATATGTTAATTAAAAAAAACGATCGATAAATGTTTGTATTATACATATATATATTTACATCTATGTTTGTTTTGGTTTCATTATATTGATTTTTATATTTCAGTAAATGGAAATTTTTCCCAGGTACAAGACGTTTTAATTTACACTCGGGTTTATTTATGAAAGTAAAGTTAATTAATTGTTTGATTAATTGTAATAACAATAATTATTTAACTGAGTTTAAAAAAAAAATGAATATTACGGATTCAAATGACGCGGTAAAAATAACCGGGGAATCGACAAAAAATCGAAAAGTTATGATTGATCGTAGTACTTCCAGTGGTTTTATAAAATTGAATAAATCGAATATAGAAATATCTGATCAAGTTAAAACAGAGAGCAAAAATAGTAAACATGAAAATTTGAAGAGTAAATTTATTCCACTGAGTACAAATGATCGTGATATGCCAGATTTTTTGGAAGGAAATTATGAAGAATCTGATATTATGAGTAATAAAAAATTTATTATTTGTTCTAGGTAAGATTCATTTTATATTTTTTAAAGCTATGTATGAATAAGTATGGAGAAAAAAATGCCAGTTATGAGTATTATAGTTATATATATTTTAAAGACATAAAAGGTAAATTTGAATAGTACTGCGGTCTAAAATTAACGACTATCATAATAAGGATATATTAATTAACTCTATTTTTTGCAATGTCAATATTAAATTTAATTCAAATATTAAATAAGGGTTTTTAAAATAAATGTTATGTTTTTTTTTATTTACAAAGTAAAAAAATTAAGCTTAAATTACCATTTGGTAAAATAAATAGTAACCGGTATGAAAATTCAATAATTATTATTTTTATTACAATTAAAAAATAATAAATAACAAGAACAAATATTTATGTAAGCTGCACTGAGAAAAAAATTTCTTATGAAAATAAAATCTGAATAACGGTTGACCCTGAAAGCCAACTCTAAAATCTTCCCGCTATAGGAAATGATAGGGTAGAAGTAGCATTTGTGGCCACTGCTCCATTTTTGGACATTTAATGACTTATTTTAATTAATGAAAAAGTATTTTAAAAAAATTCTATTGTAATAATGTGATAAAAGTATCTTCGGAAATATTTAAAAAATTAATTATGTCATCGCGTATTTTACAAATTATTTTATTTTAAATTTTCAAGTGGCCAAAACTGGTCCTAAAGTGGCCAAAAACGGTACTTTTACCCTACATGAATCCATCCAAAAACGCCATGTGAGAATTCACACGGGAATCTAAGCTGGATTCCCACATGGATTTTTTTGATAGGGTAATAATATAATTTTTAATTTATTTTTAATAAGTTTTTTTTATGTAAAAAATTCACAAATCCATAAAGTATATGTAAACCTTTTTTTTACGAATAAATATACTCATATATATATATATATTTTTAAGCTTCACGTAAATATCAACAATCATTTATTTTATTTATCTTATTTTATATGCAAAATGGATATACAATTATTTAACATATTTTTTTATGCACGAATATTTATACACCCATGCACAATATTGTAACATTCATTTTTCATATATACATTTATTTTCATCCGCATTTGTTTGCCTGAAAAATATCTTTATATTTTGAATTGTATTAGTTGAATCAATTTTGAAGAAAAACAAAAAAATTATTTCTTGGATAAATTTTTTTAGAAAGTTTTTTTCTATTATTTTTTAAAATGATTTATTATCATTATAACTCTTATATCATATACTTTATTTAAATATTAATGTATAGTAAACATAAATAAATAATTCCTCATTTTAAAAAGTATAGTTTCATTTCGTTTAACACATGGAAAAATAAAATGTATTTAAAATTTTTTTTTTTTTTTTTTGAAAATAATTTATACGATAATTCAGTTTCATGGAATTGAGTCTTTGAAATAATTATATGTTTAATAATTTACTACTATTTAATTGCGCTAATTTTCTTTTTAAATTTTTAAAATCCAATGAATTTTATATTTTTGCAGAAAATATACGATTTCATAGTTTCATTTTAATATATTATATTTATTAATTTTTTTAATTAAAATACTAATTATATATTATTTTATATCACAAAAAAAATACATATACTTGACTCGTAGAAAATTTCATTGTAATACAAGAAAATATACTAAAAATCAAAAGTAAATACTGAAGGGTTTAATCTGATTTATTTTTTACTGATAATTGACTTATTGATTTTAATACTTTTTTTTTTTAATGAAAATGATTGAAGGTAAGGGCCTGGAACTTACGAGATTCTAATAATGTTTTGATAGTATCTACTTATTATTAAAATATGATTTACATATTTGCCAAAAACAAAGGCACCATATGTTTATACTCAACTGCTCTCAATTAATTAATTTAATTATTACTGTTTAAAATTATAATAACTAATTATAAATTTGTGAATTATTAAAGAAGTACACAAACGGAAAATACCGATGACATACATCCATCAAATATATTACGTACAAGTGAATTTAATCATCCAGCAATCATAATAAACACATTAGCAACTCGTCGATTAAATACTCCAAATACGGAGAATAATTATACAAATCATGAATTATTGTTGACGAAATCTCAATTGTATAATGTACATCGTAAATATCATAAATTAAAAAAATGTTTTCATAAATTGTACTCGGAATACCAGAAAGTACGTGACATTGCAGGTGTATTTACCGAATCAATTGAGAAATCTGTACACGGTGAACCCGTTGATTTACGTGTGACACTTCAAACTTGTCGACAAATCTATCCAGATGCTTTTGATTACAATTTTTCTCATGAACATGTAATTATTTACTATTAATATTTTTTATTAGAAAGCAACATTTTATTTATTAAAAGCTGTCAATTTGTAGCCACTATTTATTTTTACTGCTTACTGTTTAAAATTTTTTAGTGTTCCTAGATCAAAAAAATAACTTGATTTTGCCCTTTTTGACTTAATTAACTTGGTTTTGGCTTACTTTTTTCTTCAATATGACTTTTTTCAATGAAAATTTTAAGTCAAATTAAAGTCACGTTGACTAGAATTTAACTTAAATGACTTAAATTCAGTCAACTAAGTCAAGTTCAAAACAACGTGACTTTAATTTGACTTAGTTGGCGTAAATTAGTACTGGCTTTTTTTTCCTTTTTGGCTATCGTCCCTATTGGGCCACGTACCACAAATCAGTACTAGTTGAAAGCAAGTCAAAACCAAATGGGTTTTCATATTTTTAAATAGGGAGGGGGGGGGGGGGGCAAAAGGGGGTACCTATGGAAATACTAAGTTTTCGATGACTAAAATACGCTGAATCTTTTTGTTTTTAATGATATTCAAGGTAAATAGACAAAATTTTTAGCTGCCGTTATAAAATAAAATTTTTATTTTTGGCGGGCAAAATGAGGTACCCTTAAAAAAAGTTGAAAAAAAAAAATTCTGAAAATTGATCAAATTTCATTAAATTAAATTTTTTTTTATGTAAAATACATAAAGAAAAATTACATTTTACAACATTGGTGGATACGAAGGCAGAAAAATTTTTTTTTGTGGGGCAGAGAGGCCCCCCTCCAAAAAATGATAATTTTTTTTTTTTTTTTTTTTTTAATTGAATTGTTATCAATTAAAAAATAAAATATTATTTCCGAATATTTTTAGTGGCCCAACTTGCCCCAACTATAGAAAATCAGTCGAAAAATGAATAAACATATCAATTTTTTTTTAATTTGACGATAAAAATATGAAAGAATCATTTTTCAGAACTTTGGGCTGGTCCATTTTGCCCCAGGTTTTATGGGTAGGAATAAAAATGCGGAAATATATTAAATTTTTTTTAATTTGACGGTAAAAATTTGAAAGAATCATTTTTTCGATTTTTCGGCTGGCCCATTTTGCCCCAGGTGTCATGCGTAGGGCTTAAAATGCGCAAATACATTGGATATACAGTAATTAGACGAAAAAAAAAAAATTTTTTTTTTCACCAAATTTTGGGGGTACCCCGTTTTGCCTACCCTACCCCCTTTTGCCCCCCTCTCCCCTATATTTTTCATTTATTAAAAAAAGAACTTAAACTTGACTTCCTTTTGTCTTCCTAGACTTGCTTTATTTTTAATTTTTAAAATTACTTCAAAATCAAGCCATTTTTTTGACCCGTGTATAGATAAAAAATATGATCCTGAAGTTAGCAGACAATTAAAAATTTTCTGATTTTTTTTTTCAACAAATTAATTAGAAAAAAAAAAAAACTAAAAATGCGCGCATGTAAAAAAATAAAAAATCTATAGGTGCAATTTTTTAAATATATTTTTTTTTTAATAATTTATCGTTTCAAAAAAAATCAAAAATTGATTAGACGTCGGCTAACTTCTGTATCATATAAAAAATTATCTTTCTTGAAGGACATTTTTTAATAATAATTTTGAAAAGTTGACATTTATATTACATAAAAAAAATCTGGGCAACTTCCTGCTGTTTTCGAGCTCAATAAGCTTTTTTCTTTAAAACGATGTTTTATTTGGCCTTAAACATTTACGAATTGTCCAATGTCTCATTTTTTCCCTGCGTTTTTCTATACTAAAAAATAAAAACAGTGACCATAAAAAATACCTGACTGCATTATAATGTAGTATAATATATGGTGACCCGGGGTAAAATGAGATACCATTTTTGAGACAAAAAAAAACTTATTTTTTATTAAAAAATACTTATATAGTTATAATTGATAAAAAAGAATGAGTAAAATTGATCAGCCCGGACAGTGCGAACAGTTTCAAATTTCTGATATAAATAACAAAAATTACTTTAAGTCAAAATTATCTATGATAGTAAAAAAATGTTTTCTTTTGCTGAAAATTTCGATCGCGTCTCTGCTGATTAATTCACTCCAACCTATTTTACAAGCCGTAACTGATCATTTTCGAACAAAAAAAATTTTTTCAGTCTTAAAAATTGTGTCTCATTTTACCTTGGATTTCCCCTATATGTATATAACTTTCATATTATTTATGTCTAGATACAATCTGAGCAAGATGATGATTATTTTAATTCAAGCAATAAAAAATCAATGCTGAGTACTGTACCATTATTATCAAAGTATTTAAATTATAACAAAATTAAATTACATCTAATTAATGCAAATATTAAGCTAAAATTATTAGTTCTGCAAGCATTACGTTGGGTAATTAATAAATAATAATTATAAATTCTCATTATTAATTAATAATTAAAATTTGATTTTTATTATTAGAAAATAACATTAAGTCAGCCAGTAGAACGCAATGAAACAATAAATGAGTACATAAAAAATGATTTATTGGATTTACATAAAAATCAAGATGGATCTAATGATAACAGTGGAAAATCATCAATTTTGCCGTATTTGTTGATACCTTTAGATGTAGTAGAGCCACATCCTTTACAACAATCAGCAGCACGATTATTAAATACATTCGCTTCTTTTAAATCCGGCAGGAATTATTTAGCTGATGGCCCAATTATTCTAAATGTGGTAAAAATTTAATTTAAAGTAACTGTAAAATTAAAAAAAATTCAATTTAAATCTATAGTAATAATAATAAAAATAAAACTTGTTAGATAGTACAGTGTTTAGATAGCAAAAATTCAGAATCAATAGACGCTTTTACCTGCGACATGATAATCGCAACACTACAAAAACTTTCTTTACGAAGAAATCAGAGATTATACATGATCGCAGCTGGTCTTGTAGAATGGTTGATTCATCATTTGAAAGCCGAGTGTCATACAATGGGCACGTACAGATTAGAATATGCAACAGCACTTTTAATGAATTTATCACTACAGAAAGAGGCACAAGTGCGTGCTGCTGCGATGCCAACGATCCTCATATCAACATTAATAATTCTACTGTCATTAGAACACTTGCCTGTAATACTAATAATATACTAATACGTATTTTAGTTTTTTTACAATATATTTTTATAAAGAATGTTTTTTTATTTTTTTTATTATTTTCACAGGCTTTACCGTATGTTAATGGATCCCTGAATAATTTTATTGCTAATAGTACTATTAATAAAGAAGCTAAAATCATTGGATTGGGATCTATTTTAGAGTATCATCGACGATATAGAACTGGCGAATTAAGGTTATTGTTAATTAATTAATTAATTGAATAATCGATTTATTAACTCCATAGCTGATTCAATTAGACTGAAAAAATTCCATAATAATGCTGATAAATGTGGTCGAATTTGAATTTTTGCTTTAATAATTTATAATTTTATGACATAATACATTGATAGAGTTGTGAATTTTTTATACCGGGAGTATACCATATTTATACTTTTCAATTTTACTAAAGCTTATAACTATTTTGAGACTAGGCTAAGTTTTTATTGCATCAATATAAAAAACCATGATAAATAATATTTTTTTTTTAAATATAATATCAGTCAAATATATATACTATATATAGTTTTCATCCGCAGCTTTGCCTGCGTAGAATATGTCATATTCATATTATTGTTGAAAATTTCAACGAGACCCTCGGAGTCTATTTTCGGAAAAATATCAGTAATAGTAGATTCTCATGAGTGTTAAAAACTTTTGTAGCAATGTCCAAAGCTCTCTGTCTTACGGTTATGAAACAGGAGTACTTTTATCTTTAATTCCGCAACGGCCCCCTTGGAATTAATTTTCAAAAAAATACCAGTAATGGATTATTTTCTTATGAATGTAAGGAACATTCGTGCCAAATTTTATATTTCTGAAGGTCGGATGTAATTTATGATACTGAAGTTAGCAGACAGTTAAAAATTTTCGAATTTTCCTTTCAACGACTTAATTTAAAAAAAAAAATAAAAATAAAAATATGCACATGTAGAAAATTTAATAAACTATAGGTGTAATTTTTTCAAATATTTTTTTTTTAGTAATTTATTGTTTAAAAAAAAATTCAAAAATTATGAGACGTCGGCTAATTTCAGTATCATATGTAATTTGACTGCTTAAGGGATAGTTCTGAAGATTGGGGGTGGTCTAAAATTTTCAGCTGATATACCAGCATTCATATGCGAAAAAAGTTCCGACCTTCAGGTACACACACACACACGCACACATACAAGTGCACATACGCGCACGTGTACACAGACATGTATATAGATTATTATTAAAAAGTTCAGTATTCGTCTTTACTGTGTAGTTTTTATCATGAGATTGGTAACTTTAACTACTTTTAATGATAAATGCAACCATCTAGATCGTAAATTGTACGATCGCTCGATGTTAAGAATTATCATCTTGTATTGACTATAATATTTAGATTATTATATTTATCATCTTGAATTTTACAAATTTGATCACCATTTAAAATAGTAGAATCTACAAAAGAAGTATTGTTTACGCTAATATAAAATTCTCTCCGTGTACGATACGCACACACACACACACTTGCGGAGAAGGATCGACGGGCGTTCATTTAAAAATGTTTAGGAACGATTCTTTGCATTTCAAAGAGTCAATATCAATTGAAAACTAGAGTTCCGAAAATTGGACCAAAACAGTCTTTTTTGAAAATTTTCAATTATTGTAGGGTTAAAAAATTAAAAAAAAACCGGTATTATTACATTTACTAGGATAATTAAGGAATCAATTGATTAATACGCAAGTTAAAAATTTTTTAGAAAACATCTTGATCACATTTTATTGAGACATAGGCGCCCGAATAATGAAATAATTGAAGAAGTTATCAATGATGATGATGATCGTGAAGAATATGATAATCTAGATGATGAATTAGATGAAATGGATCCAGTCAAAGTTAATCCTGGTGATTTATTCGGTGAAACGCTATTAGCTACTTGTTACTCATTACCTCCGGACATGTTTCCGGGTGATAAATCTCAGGATGTCAAAATAACGGATGAATCAATTAATGATATAAATTTACAGAATGATAAATCCTACTGCAAATCTCCGAGGTAATTGTAATTACTTACAATAATTATCATTTTTTATTTAAGTTATTTTTTAATTTATTTTATTGTAAAGATTAACGCCGATAAATTACAAATTGATGATTAACCCGATAAAATTAGTAGAAATAAAAGAAAATAGTAAAAGTAATGAAGAATTAATTGATAGTAAGAAATTAAAAGTTAATTGTTCAGTTTCTACACTGAATGTTTATGATAATAATTTACTAAATGAAGAAACAATTCTAACAGACCTTAATTTGTCTTCATTAAGTGAAACAATTGATAATTGTGATGAATTTATAATCAGTAAATCATGTAATTTAATATCTACGTCATCATTAAATGTTTTTGATGATGAGAAAGTTTATTTACCGTTTGATACATCAAATATGAATTCGTCTATAACTAATTTTGAAGAAATTATAAATAATGAAAGTACTTTATCTAGTTATAAAAAGTGCGTTTATTTTATTTATTTATTTATTTATTTATAACTTTTTTTATTATAGATAAGTATATTATTTAAGTACAATAAAATTAAAATTATTATTACAGAGAAATTACAGATGAAACTTTAACTGCAATTCAAGACCCAGAAATCGGTAAGTAAGACAAAATAAAATTATCATTTTCTAAAGTTATATTATAGTGTTTTAAGTTTTATACATATATATTATTATTTATATAAGAAACTTATAAAATAAATATGAATTATAAATGAAGTGTAACGTCTATATTGGGTTAAAAGTTTATGACTTTCTCTATAAAATGTCTAAATCTATAATAATGACCTCGAAAAAAAAGATAAAAAAAAAATGGATCGAACGAAAGTAAAGGAAAATAAGAGATAAATTTAAATAAACTGCAGTGCGTGAATTTTTTATTCATTATTGTTATTATTATTATTATTATTATTATTATTATTATTATTATTATTATTATTATTATTATTATTATTATTATTATTATTATTATTATTATTATTATTATTATTATTATTATTATTATTATTATTTTTGTTTCAGTTGACGATGAATTGAGTACTATCCCATCATTGTAAGTTTAATAGAAGTACTTGAATTAAAAATAATTATTATTATTTTTGTGAAATAAAATTATATTTTTTAATTTGATCGATTGTTATATTTTTTTGTATTGTATTTTCTAATTAAGGTAAAAGCCGCTATACCCGCTCACTTTTCATCGGAGTGAGATTAAATCACTCAATATAAATTAATAAATAAAATGAAAAACCATATTTTTTTTTATAGTTATTTTTTTAAGTTTCGAGTATTAGAATAAAATTTAAGTTTGAAGAATAATGTTGATAATTAACTATTATTAATTTTTTAAATAAGGAGTGTACCCATAGTCGCTCACTAAAAGTTGTCATGTACCATTACTCGATCAACACATGGCCCTACAGTCGCTCAAAGACAATATCATTTAAACTATGATAAGTTTATTGATTTGGAAAATAATTTATAAATTATACTACTTTATTCTTTCATAATATAAAATTTCATGAATTTTAAAAATGTATTTAATAAGATATAGTTATAACAATTCTTAAAAAATTTGACGTAACCTAAAGTTAATCTAACGAATGAACGTTAAAGTAAAAAATGCCCGGCTGAGCGCGATTTTGAAAACAGTCATTTAATTTAAATTTATAATCTATTATAAAATAATTCGATACATCATATTTTAATATATTTAGATTCACAAATAATTATTTATCGATAATAATATTTTTAGTTGTAATTTTTTTTTATAAAAATTATAAAAAAACGCCTTAAACAGTTAAAGTGAGCGACTAATGGTACTGAGCGGGTATAGGGGCTTTTACCTTAATAAAAAGAATTTTTTTTTTTAAATCAATAACTTTCTAGTGTTAGTGAAGCATTTAATGAAGTAACAAATGAGAAAGAAGAAGAAAATGAAGCATTTATATCAAAACCAAAAATATTTCGAACACCACCACAAAGTGCATCATCGCTTTCAGTTAAATCAGATTCTAATAATATAAAAAAATAAATAATATAATAAAGCAATTAAATTATAAATAGATTTATTAATAAGTAACAGAGTACAAAATAAAAAAACACTAAGACAGCACACAAAATAAATATAAATATAATTAAGTATAAATTTAATCAATAAATAAATAAATTAAACAATAATATGTTTTTTCTTTTAATTATTTAAATCCGAAAAAAGATCCTGTAGCAGCAGATGCACCTGCAGGAGCATGATGATGCCCAGTACTACCGGAAAATCCCGAAGAAGAAACGTGACCGGCATGACTTGGATAGTTTCCAGCAGGAAAGTGTCCTGTCGAACCCCCGGAATAAGGTCCCGCACTTCTCACCTTATAACCACCAGCACCGGGAAACATTCCCGAGGAGTATCCTCCTCCTCCTGTTTCTGGATGCATTAAATGACTTGGCCCAGCTCCACCACCGTCTTTAATTATTATATATTTGCTTCCTGATTTAGGACCAAAAGCACCCGAGTAAAATGACGACGGGCCTTTGACAAATGTCGGATTAGCACTAGAAGCAGCACCAAGTAAAAATGAAGGTATATTACGATGAACTGATGAAGATGGACCAGCACCATGCATAAAATTTCCTGGAGCACTTCCATGACCACTGAGAAAGCTTAATGATGATCCAGAATAACGTGGCCCTTCGTTATAACTGTGTCCTGATCCTGGATAATTTAAACCAGATCCACCAGGTCCACCTAGACTACTTAGACCTGGGCCACCTAAGCCATGACTTCCATGACTTCCATGACTTGACAAAGCACCTGGACCACCTAGACCTGGTCCTCCATGCGCTCCCATACCTCCCAAACTACCAGGACCACCATGTCTACCACCAGAATAACTACCAATGTGTCCAGAGTAAGAATTTAAATGATTTGTTGATGGATAATTTGGATGTGGATTAGACATGAATTTTAATGCTGACCCAATTCCATAAGGACTACCATGACTATGAGGATGATGTTTTAAATTATAAGCTGTTTTAGGTCCATAATTACTAGCCGACGATGATGATGAACCGTAGGAACCATAGTCGATTGAATTATGATCAGAACCAATTGAATGACTAGCATAATTTGTCAATGATGGAGATCCATGACTACCACTCGCGTAACTGTTGTCCGATGATCCTGAGTATGGATTAATCTCTGTCGATGTGTAGATATCATTTGTGTATGTGCCCGTAATGCTATTTATATTATCGTTATTGGAGGATGAGTGGCTGCCGTATCCACTGGACTGAGTATTGTCATCACTTGCACCACTGCTAAGTGCGCCAGATGATGTAGAGTATCTGTGGGATGTTGCTCCTCCATAATTACCGCTACTCGTTAATTGATCCGTTAAGTCTGCGTGGGTGTCTTTTGATATTAATGAAGATGATGATGGTGATGATCCTGGTGAGGATGCTGCTGATGATAGACCAACAAAACCACCCGATGTACTGTAGCTTCCGGAATTATAATCACGACTTCTACTTCCTACTGTATAGCCCGCTGGTATTTAAAAAAAAATAAATAAATAAAAAAGAAGAGAAGAAATAAACATCAAAAAATTATATGTTTATAAATAGTTTAAGTGTTAAACCTGATTGACTGTAAATATTACTTTTGATTTATTTTATAACGGTTACTATGCACTACTTGGTATTAGAAATAAAATTCCGCGACCTTGATGATTTAGAAGAGATTCTACTGAGCATGAAATAAAATGCACGGCCTTTCCAATTTGCAAGTGATATCTACTAACTCGTGAGTAAGAAAATTTATCCTGGGAGAAAGTCGTTAAAAAAATCAGATGTAATTTCCACGTTTTTTTTTTTTTATTTTTCCTTTATTGTTGTTTTATTTTTATTATTATTATTATTATGTTTTTAAATTTATATCATTTGATTTTCTAATCCGTCGGCATGGAGCTAAACTACGCGAACCCGGTGATGCATGCCATCGAGCATGTGTGTCATGCATAACGTTACATATTGCAAGGAAAGTAGAACACTCATTTTTATATCTAGTCGCTAGGAATCTTTTATCCTCAATATTCAAGTTCACCGTTTCTAAGGTCATTATCAATTCCCAACAATAATTAAATACTTTTCCCATTTATTGCACACCTCGATCGCGGAGCAGAGAAATAGTGTTCTATTTTTTTAGTTTATAAAAAAAATTTTTTACATAAAATGAAGAAAACTTTTTTTCTAATAAATAAATTTAAAATACTTACCACCGACAGTGAGACCAGTAGAAGTCATTAAAATTGATGAAATAACAAATAATATCTAAAAAATAAAAATGAATTAAAAAAAAAAGTTTTTTCTTTTTTTAAACAAAGTAAAATACTCACTTGCAACATTGTCACTATTTAAAATTTTTACATAAATGAAAAAAATTTGAATTTATAAATAAATGAATGAATTAAAAATTTTATATTTTTTTTTATAAATAATTAAATTAATAAATTTGTTATCCCGAAGTATAAATGACGGGATTCGTACATGAACTGGCTAGCGATACAGTTTCCCAGGTGATTTTATACTACAAGTAATCCCTTCTTATTTCGCGAGAAGGTAAAAGCAATCTTCTTGTAATCAAGTACGCCAGAACATTGGCTACAATTTAACCATATACATGTTTAGTTTAACGTTATAGTTTGATATATTGAATGGGGAAAAATACTTTTTTATATTTTATTTTAAACGTTAACCGGATTTTATAGTTTATATTTACAAGCTATCTTTATTCCCTATGCGATAATTAAATTCATCATAATAATGTATTGGGTCAAATGATGATTCTACATGATTTCAGAAATTATTTAATTGGTATTTTAAAAATCATCATCATTTTTTTACTTCTTTGATTAAAATAAAAAAAAATTATTTATGTACTTTTTTTATTTTTTGTATGAAAATATTAGAATATTATTATGAATTAACAGAGAAAGGAATATTTAAAACTTTCATTTAATATTCTTAAATTGTTGAAATAATTAATTTTCTCTTTGCACGATTAATTAATTTTTAAATATTTAAATTCATTAAATTTTTTTAAAATACATTAATCAACTTACTCGTTTTGGTAGATAATTAAATGAATTAAAAATTGATATTAAAAAATTTTTCCCAAAGAAAATTGTATTAAAATTTTTTTTTTTTAAGTCGATTAAAAAATATTTTTTTGAATATTTAATTAGTGACTTTTATTTAAGCGTGAGAGTGAAATATAGATGATTGTTTGTATTCAAATGATTAAATTCTTGTTAAATAAATGTTTGTGAATACAAATGTCCAATTCCACATGTATTTCAAACGAAAGTTGTGAATTTTTTTGTCAAGATAAATTTATCCGATAAGATTGTTGTTAGCGATGCTAAGAACGCTATGTGACTACAGATAACTTCTTTAACTGAACACTCTGCTACTGTTTAATAATTCTATCGACGTAGTTTCGATTTACCGGGTCAAATCTGTTAAGTCATTTTTTTTTTTACCATTTCTTTGTAGCTTTTCTTTTCTTTTTGTTCTTCATTCATTCATCTCATTTATTTTACGTAAAAGCAAATCTATATACTTATTAGGGTGATTCAAAAAATAACAAATATTTTTTTTTCTCACAAACAGGTTCAAAAGTTTCATTTAGATATAAAAAGACGCCTGTGCAAATTAGAGCTCTTAATATTAAGATTAAAAGGTTCCGCATTGCACTTTTCCATTTTCCATAAGAATAACATGGAAAAAATTTTTTTTACGTCTTCTGATTTTTATAAGTAGCTAACGATGCGTCATAGGAATAATTGGCAGGCATGTTTTTGTAGGTAATTGAATGCTCTACAAAAAAAGTTTCTTGTCATTTTTTGATAAATCTATTTGATCAAAAGTTATTTGAGGTTGAAGTCGAATTCATATTAAATTTTTAGATCTTTTTACTTTTCCGGCAAAACTATCAGATCTATTACAAAATATTATGGGACCTTTTTTGTAGACAATTTTATTCCCTAGAAGTTATTCTAATAAAGTTTTTTCGAAATCCGCATTGTTTTCTATTTATTTTTATTTTAATGTCAAGCTCTTAAAATCGATCAGAAGACTATTTTTTTATGAGCTTGAATATGTATTCGGGTGGATCAAAAAAATATTTTTCTTGCTTTCACCTTTTAAAAAAATTAGTATATGGTAAAAAAAATTTTAACAAGTTTGATTTAGGAAATTTAAATTTACGCTCAAAAATTTCAAAACTTTTCGAGTTTTTGATATTTTTAAGCAGCTTTTAAAACATAATATTTTGAGATGAAAATTTCAAGAGATTATTTATTTTCTAAGTAATAAAATCTACTGTAGTAAAAAAAAAAAAAAAATTTTTTTAATTTAAAAAAGAAAGTTTTTGAGCTCAAATTTAGTGAGAATTTTTTTTGCCCATTAAGTTTTTGAAGAATAAAAGGAAAATTTTAAAAATTAAATTTTTTTTTACTACCATAGTATATATGTTTAAATATACTTTTTTTTTCTTTAATTTCTTTCATAATATTTTCCAAAACTTTTCCGCGGTAAAATCAACCTGAGAGTAAGTATGAAAAAGAGGGAGAGCAAGTTACTGTGGTCATCACGAAGGCTTTAATAACTTAAATTACCTTCTAAATAAAAAGTGGGAGTGAAAATACATAAATGGATAGTATTTTGATAAATATATACATGAGTATATAAATATATACATATATAAATTCATGTTTACAAGAGAAGATAACAATTGGAGCGCGTTAATATTCACCCAATGGAAAGAAATTGTTCTGTTTTTATTTTTACGACTGCAAAAACAATGTACATGTATATAATAATTTAGTACTTTAATTATTTTAATGTTAATTTTTTTTAAAAGCTAATTAATAACTATAACATAATAAGGAAATTGGATATGGATTAAATTATTCAAATATTTAAATAAAATTATGAGAAATAATTATTTTCAGTTGAAATTTAATTTTAGTTAAAAAATAAAACAAAATAAAAATGATGTACAGATACAATGATAATGATGCATATAATTAACGATTAAAAATTAAAATAATAGAAACAATAAAAATAATTATAATAATATTGATATTAATAATAGTAATAATAATAATAAAATGAAAGAATAAGTTTATAATTAATAATATAAAATAATACTCATAAAGAGTCGCTTAATTTTTTTTGACCTATCCCTTAATTGTCTAATCTAATTTACAATAATTAAATTGTTGTTTTTTTTTTTTTTCATTGTTATTTATTTATTTATTTTCATTTTATTTAAACATACTTATCTTGGTTTTAGACACTTAAGTGTACAATACGATGGGTTGGAGAATAAATAAGTTCGGCGACGATCTTTTTGACGATCGCCGGGCACGGAAGTGGGGTAACACCTGCCATGCCAAACTGTTTAAATGCAGTACAATACGATGGAGATTCTTAATCACTACATTCATTTTTATTTCTCATTACTTTGGTTTTAAATTAAGGACTAGTCTGCTGAGCTTCACTCTGTCTCCATAAGTTAAATAAAGAAATACAAAAGAAACAATTATAATATAAATAATAAAAATTATTGAGCTGAATTTAATTTATTTTTATTTTATTTATTTTATATATTTATATTTATATTTTTATCGACAACACACATACGCAATTAAATTTTATTATAAAATTTTTTTTAAGATAATTGATCTATTAATATGTTTAAAATTAGCGAAACTCGTTGACTTCACTCTTGTTTTGTTTTTTTTTTTTTTATTACAAAAGGCAGGAATAATTTGGCAGTAACTTAAAAATATTTTTTAAAATTAATGTCAAATCAATAAACAAATGAATATATATTTATACATCAATAATAATTTGTCTTTCATTTTAGTATAAGTTTGTTTTTTTTTTTTTTTGTAAGTATAAAAAAAAAATTGATTGCGATTATGAGATTGCAGAGAGATTGTCGAGTGATACAGAGATGACAGGCGAAGCACACAGAGTAATGTACCATTTAGAATCGGAAATGGAATTTAGAATTAGAATGTAAAAATACTATATATATTTACAATTATTTATTAATTAATTAATTAATTAATTTAATTATTAATAATACAATCTGTAAAAAAATTGTCTATTGTAATAATAAATAATAGTACCATCTGTTAAATAGATATATATTAATTGAGTCTTAAAAAAATCAGCATTTAATTATTATTTTAAATTACTTCGTTACTTAAATAAATAAATTCATTATTATAATAGACAATTTTGTTACAGTAACATTTATGCTGATGACAAAGAGTATTAAATTATTTTTTTACGATACGTTGTTATTTATAATGGAGAAACCTTTTTTTTTAACGTGTGTACATTGGACTCAAAAACATTGATGATTGCTCCTATATAAGTGATCTTTTATTAATATCTTTAGCTCATTACACTTAACACTTATTTCCCTTTTTATTTATATTTATCATCGTAATGTTTATTAAGTAATGAATATTTATTTAGTTTTTTTTTTTTTTTTTTTTTTTTTTTTTTTTTTTTTTTTCATTCAAGTTTACATTCATCGAAATAAAAAAAAGTTATTCTTGTTGTTGTTTTTTTTTTGTTTCTTTTTGTTGTTGGCACATAAATGGAAGCAACATACCACAAAAAAGGTATGTGTCAAATAAAAATTTCAAAAAAAAAAAGATTAATAATTTTATTAAATTTTTTTTTTTATTCATCTAAATATTAATATGCAGTAAAAAATTGCATTAATTATATTTTTGTAATTGTTTATGTTGAAAAATATTATTGTAAAAAATTCTAGTGTAAATAAAAAAATATTTATTTGTAAAAAAAAAAAAAATAAGAAAAATTTGTGTGAAAAAGAATTTGTATTCTACAATTATTTTCTTAAAGTTACAGATACTTAGTATAAAAAAAAACAACAAATGAATATTACAAAGATACGGATATTCTAATACAAAAGCTCCATCATTTATACATATTTTTTTTTTAAATAATATTTCTTTCGCTCTCTTTAATCCTGTTAGCCTTGATATAATTCGTTATTTTAATTTTCAATTAATTTTCATATCTATCTAACCTTTTTTTTTTGTTCAAATATATTTACACTATTTACATACATTAAAACATTTAATTACTCTTAAACTTAATTATAATTAATTTCTAATTATTTATTTATATTTTATTTTCATACCTTAATGATTGTATAATTAGGATTGACTATACCTTACAATGATCAACGGAATAATTATTAATAATAATCAATAATAATAATAAATTTAAAATATTTTTTAAATATCGTGACATTCAGATGGTGGTTTGTCCATCTCCAAGGTACCATTTTGGACGAATATCGGTCCGTTTTATATTTTTAATTTTTTTATATATATCTATATATATGTTTTTGTTTTTTTAAATTATTAACATGTCTAGCACTTTGATGAGCAAATACTTTGGAGATTACACAATCTATCAACTTTATTATCCTCTTTACCTTTCACGCTATTAGGGATTTTAATTTAATATTTTTTTTTATATAATAATTAATTATGTATTAAGTATAGACGATTTTTATTTTTAATTATTATTATTTTTTTTTTATCAATTACAAATATAAAACATGTATATGTAAATAGAACTCTTAATTATGCGCGAACATGTTCTCTAATTGAGCATACGTGAATGTTTTTATTTTATTTTATTATTTATTTATTTATTTTTTTTTTTTTAAGGATTTTATGAGTTTTTTTATCAGTCTAAGCCGATCAGTGCGGCTCCACACACAACAGCATAACAATACACGATTTTATTTATTTTCTTTTTTTTCAATAATAATAATAATAATAATAATAATAATAATTATACTCAAGCCTGTGGATCTACTGTAACAAATAATTGCAATAATTAAATAACAATTGGCGTATGCTAATTAAATATCTTTTTTTTTATCTTTTATTAATCTTTATAAAATTTTTAAAAAATACTTTGTGCTTAAAATACACTATTTAATTAAAACCCTAATTAATTAATCCTAAAAATTTTTTAAAAATAAATTTATTAAATTTTGTTTTAAAAATTTTACTATTCATATTATTAATTAATTAACAATTAAAATATTTTATTAATTTATAATTAATAAATAAAATTTATAATTATTATTAATAAAAATTTAAAATATTAATTAATTTAAAATAGTGTATTTTATGCAACAGAAGTATTAAATATTAATAAATGTAACTTATCAAATTTCAGAACAAATTTTATTATTTTTTCAAAAATATATACGCCGAGTAATTAATATTTAGGCTTTTTTTATATTTATTTTATTTTTCAATAAACAAAAACACGTATTGATTTAATTTTTTTTTTTTTTTTTCGTTCAAATATAACGCGAATAAATTTTAAAAGTACATTTTATTAATAAAATGTTATTTTTAATGCCTTAGCAAATATTCCAGACCATTTCAACGTTTTGTTTTTAAATTATTTTACTATTTATTTATTTATCAATAATAGCATATTTTTAAATAAATAAGAGACCCTCATATGATCCATTTATTTTTCACGTGTCATTTTATTTATTTATAAACTATTTTTTTATCATTTAATAATCATTTATAAATGAAATATCAATGACGATTTACTTTTTATATATTTACACGAACCAATTAATTATACGTCTAATTAAAATCAATTAAATAAATTTTTTTAAGCCAATGGTACCCACTCTTGTTGACGAAAAAAAATATAAAATTAATAAACTATATAATCGTATTGTAAATTAATAAATTAATTAATTATATCTATAATATTTTTAAAAATTAATGTCTTTTATGAAATGGAAGAAAACTACAATTAAATAAAAAATATCACCGTGCAGAGATTTTTAAAATAATTCCATCTGTACGTAACTATCAATTTTATTTAACGACATCGTAAACTTAAAAAGTATGAAAAAAAAAAAAAATGCTTTTTTTTTTGTTGTGTTTCCTGGCAGTTGGTGAATAAGCACATGAACGTACCGAGGAAAGCAATATGTAATTAATTTACTGTAGGACATTCGTATATAAATATATATATAAAGGTATATATTTATTTATACTATCAGACTTGATGAGAGGTCGAGGATAAAGTATTAATATCCTTGTAAAACCATTTTAAATAAACTCCACTGTAACAAATATTTAAATATATATACATACATATATATTGACTGTAAGTGCGGCAGTGAAAGAAATTTTATTTGCTGCAACACAATCCAAGCCGTAAAGTCGACAAATATTTCCAAAAATTTATTCTAGTCAATAGTTTTTACTGATTAATAATAATAGTAAGTGGGTACTCGGCATTTCTTTATACGTCACGAATAATTACACTATAAGTGGATTGTATTTTCGTGTAAAAAAAAAAATGGACGTTAATAAATTTAAGAAATTCATTCGAGCCGCATTGTATCAGCCATTCGAGGTTTATCTTTATATATACATATTTAATTATTATATTTATGAAAGAGATTGTTTCTATTGATGAAAATTGATATCCATTATCCATAACACTAGTTGCACTGTTTTTAAAGTATGTCACACTCACTCAGCTTATTAATAATATTATAGTTAAGTTCATTGTTTATTTATTTGTTGTTGTTGTTGTTATTATTGTTGTTATAATTATTAAATAAAAATTAGAGTCGTGTTACCCGTTCAGAGTGCGTTCGCGTCTCGGAGTTCGGCGTCGGTGAGGGCGCAAGATGATGATGGTGATGATGATGATAATAACCGATGCGGAGGTCCGAGACGACGGATGAATCTCAGACAAGATGTCCATCAATGTCGGAGTAATTGGGTGTCGAGGTGAAAGTTGACAACGGATGTCCGTGGGAATGTACGGGGATGGGGCCCGCACGTGCAAATGTAATTGGCGGGGGCGGCACTGATGGGGGTTGGGGTGATTTTGTTCCTGCAGTCATTACAGTGACGTCGGGCGGGGGTACAGGACGTGGAAGTGTACGATTCCTCGTCAGTGTCCCAGTATTCGTTGCTGTGTGTAACGCACCAACGTGGTGATGCCCGCTGCCAAGGGACGGATAATAAGCGCCTGGTCCGGGTTCGTTCAACACCGGGACCGGGCTAGGGTTCGTTTCATAACCCATATAACGGCCACTGTCCATCTCCACACTGTAGAAATTTACGTCGCTGGGTGGGGCTGGACTGGGATTCCCGATGTAACTCGATTTCGAAACTGTAAAAATTTGTTTTTTTTTTTATTATTACAATTCTTATAATTTTATTAAATCAACCCATTTTTTTTTCTTTTTTTTTATGCAGAGAAAAATTATAGCTACGGCTTCTATATAATTATGGGAAAAACAATACGTTTATAATCATAAGATTAGTTACTTGGGATTATGGAATTTAATCCTGTATTATCTAAAAAAATTTTTAATTATTATGAGAACAGCTCGTACGTCATATCTGATATTAAATTATGGCGATAGTCTCCTCAATGACGTAGGATTTTTGACTTTTTATTATATATTTATTTATATGGGAATAAAATCGATATATTGATGATTCGAATGTCGCGTTATAGATAACATAAGAGGATTTACATAGTTACAGGACCTACTGCATTGTCAAAAATCGGAAGTGAATTTGGAGTGATTACAGATTTTATTTAAATCGGAATTCATTCCGTCACTCGGAGTTCCGGAGTTTTTAAAAAAATCACTTCGCATATAGAGAAAAATAAAATTTTTTTTTCAGCGAAGTGATTTCGGAGTGATCTGGATTTTATTTCAATCTACATTCACTCCGATTCAGAGTTTTGGTATTGAAATAAACTCCCTTTAGAAGTTACTTTCACTCCGAGAGGAATTTAAATAAATAGTCATCTGCTCTGCAATCACTCCGCATTCACTCCGGATTTAAACCGCGTTCACTTTGCAAAAAAAATCCAAAACGTAAAAAAATTTGTACTTAGTCATGTTTAAACGGCTAAAGAAAAATCCATTGATTTTAAAAAAAAAGATTTAAAATAAATTTTTTTTCTAATTCTTTTTTTCGAAATTAAAAAAAAAAAGGAATGTAGAAATTTTTTTATACGCTCTTATATTATAGCTTCCGGTCCCTACCTCGGGAACCAAGAGAGTGCATAAAAAAATTAAAATTTGTATTTTTTGATTTTTCTATTTCTAGATTGAAAATAACTCATTTAATCCTTTGCTATAATATGCTATTATGGAACCTGTAACGTGATAGGATTAAAATTTTTTTTTGACTGATCGATATATTTTCATAATAGAAAGAAAAAAAATCATTTTTTATCAATTTGAATTTTTATAAATAATATCAAACTAAAAAAAAAAA
Organism: Microplitis deprimator; assembly: GCA_964016945.1. Taxonomy (NCBI): domain Eukaryota; kingdom Metazoa; phylum Arthropoda; class Insecta; order Hymenoptera; family Braconidae; genus Microplitis; species Microplitis deprimator. Next base: position 7,013,285 of record OZ024708.1, read on the forward strand.
TTATATCAATTGGAATTTACACTAAGTTTTGATCTGAAAATTTTTAACAAATTGTTTTTTTTTTTTGTTATATTTATGTACCATGAGAGCGTATATAAAAATTAGTATAAATTCAAATGAATGGAAATTTTTTTATTTTCTATTTTTTAAAACAAAAATGTATCGAACAGTAAAAAAAAAAAAAATTTATTTCAATACATCTATGAATTACGATCAATTTTGAGTCGGTTGGCAAAAAAAAATTTGTATGCTCCCTTATGGCATCTGTAACGTGATGAATGGGAATGACAGCCATAATATATCGTAATAATTCCCGTACCAACTTTATATAAATATTTTTTATATAATAGGTACTTGGAAAATATTGTTCCCATCCATTATGGGAAAATAAAAATATTATGATCATAAAATATAGCACTCGTTTTTTTTTTTAATTTATCTCCGTGTAAATAACAATAAATTATTAATTTTAAACCAATAAATAAATGATTAAATTTCACATAAAATATATACCTTTTTTTTTTATGAATAACTGTCACTACGATTTAAATGTATAAAAAAAACTTGCGACTAATCGGCTTTAGTTTTATCAATACCGAAGAATTTAATGCTATTATAATTTTAACGCGCTTACTACATATTAATTATCAAAAAATGAATAATTGTCACCATAAATTAACTTACTTTTATAAAAAATAAAAAAATTGGGTTAATGCTAACTTATAATTATTAAAAATTAAACAAACAATGGCAATATTTGCCAGAGATTAATGTCTATATATTAATAATTAATAATAAAATTATTTAAATATGCATGCAAAAACAAAAACCTCGCAAGTGTATTGTTAGCTTTGCGTGCCTCATGATGTTTTCATCATCATTATTATTTAATTATTTTTTTTATCCTTCTTTGCGTCAGTGTTTTGTAAACTGTAATCAATCAAGCAGCTGATCAAGTAATTCATGCCAGAATTAAATGAATTAATGATGAAGTTGATTGAGGAGTATGTTCATTTTTTTTTTTTTCGTTTTGATTCTGTTATATATGAACATATAAATATGTAGATGATTGCTCATGACAATTTACTTTTTTTTTTTTTTTTTTGAGGATTTAATCAACATCAAATGATAGGCAGTCGAAGGGATGATGGCTGACCAGACTTTTTTTTTAAAGTGAAGTTTGATGAACGAATGAACATATTAATAAATGTAATATAAATAAAATCTACATTATCGAAAATCATGCATAAAAATTTTTTTTTTTTTTTTTTTTTAATTTTAATTAACAATGGCAATTTAAAGCCAGAGATGCATTTGGCGTGAATTAAATTTATTGTGAATAATTTGAAAAATAATACTTGTGCGCAAAATAAATTACTATATAAATAAAAAAATTTTTTAAAAATTTGAAATTTATAAAAATTATAGCAATTATACAGAAGTATGGTCTCATTTATTTTTGTTACTAAAAAATTGAAAAATTGAAGGATAAAAATTTTTTTAAATATTTCATGTTCGAGTGACACTGATCTCTATAAAAAAAAAATTCAATCGATTGGATCATAAATTTTGTCTATTTTTTGTAAAATTTATGAGTAAAAGATTTTAAATATAAGGTCAAAGCCCCTATACCCGCTCAGTACCATTAGTCGCTCACTTTAACTGTTTAAGGCATTTTTTATAATTTTTATAAAAAAAAATTACAACTAAAAATATTATTATTGATAAATAATTATTTGTGAATCTAAATATATTAAAATATCATGTATCAAATTAGTATATAATAGATTATAAATTTAAATTAAATGACTGTTTTCAAAATCGCGCTCAGCCGGGCATTTTTTACTTTAACGTTCATTTGTTAGATTAACTTTAGGTCACGTCAAATTTTTTAAGAATTGTTATAACTATATCTTATTAAATACATTTTCAAAATTCATGAAATTTTATATTATGAAAGAATAAAGTAGTATAATTTATAAATTATTTTCCAAATCAATAAACTTATCATAGTTTAATTGATACTGTCTTCGAGCGACTATAGGGCCATGTGTTGATCGAGTAATGGTACATGACAACTTTTAGTGAGCGACTATGGGTACACTCAAGGACATTTAAAAATTAATAATAATTAATTATCAACATTATTCTTCAAACTTAAATTTTATTCTAATACTCGAAACTTAAAAAAAAAACTATAAAAAAAAATATGGTTTTTCATTTTATTTATTAATTTATATTGAGTGATTTAATCTCACTCCAATGAAAGGTGAGCGGATATAGGGGCTTTACCTTACTTTAAAATGTAAAATTTTTTTTTTTTAATAATGCATTCATAAGTCATAGATTTAAAAAAAAAAGTATTAACATAACACAATAATAAAAAAAAAATTATTATTGATTTTTCGATTTTTGACAGTTAGAAATGAGTGAGATTGTACTTTTGCATAATAATAAAAGTTATTGATAATTACGAAAATAAATAAGCTGGTAGAAAAATATATTTATAATAATAGTCTGGCCAGCAATAATTAAATGGGATTACATCAATCAAGAGCAATAAACTTGAGAGGTTTTTGCACCTATTGAGAGCCTCAAGACGAGTAGCAGTTGTTAGTTGACATGTAGTAGTTGACCCACCAGAGAGTGTCCCACTGGCAGTGGTTCGTTGTGGTGGTGAATCTAATGGCATCACACTTGGCATATGATTGATTCGTCTACCGAGGGTACCTTGATGGTGTACTTGCATCTCTAAACCGCCCTTATTAAAATCTTGTATACTTTGATCTATTAAATATGTACTAGCTGCAGTTTTTCTCCCCTCATCCTATTTTTAATCACAATAAATTACACGTAAAAAATATTTTTTCGTTATTTTCATTATATTACTAACTATATATTATATTAAAACTATTATTTATACTTAATTTTAATTTCGGAGAAGGTTTTAGATTAAGAGTGTCAACAAAAAATTTATTTATCGTAATTTTTTGTCCTGGAATTGGCCAAAAATAACTTAATTAAATTTTCTTGATTTATTGCCCGTAGATTCATAAATAAAAAATTATTATTTATTGTATAAACTTTGGGTAACAACAGGTGAGGCAAAGAAAAGAAAAACTTTATAATCGATTTACTTAAATATTTTCACGATAAAGAATAAAACTTTTTTTTTATTTTTTTGGGGGAATGCTGTCTTTCAAATAATTAAAGTTTATCATAAAAATTGTCCCTTGAATAATTTTTTATTTATTACGAAAAGGTGCGCGCATAATAATTAAGTCAAATAATAATATTCGACTCGAAATTTTAATAAAAAATTTCGTGGTTTCGAGTGATTCGTTAGTTTTTAAATTATTTGTAAATTTTCTAATTATTCGAAAATTAAAAATTAGAAAATTCAAATTTGAATATTCGATTTAAATATTAAATATTAAATTTAAACTCATAAAAAAATTTTAATAATAATTCGAATTTTATATAAATAATTCAAAAACTTATGAATAATTAAAATTTTTCAATTAAAATTTTGAATTAAATATTAATATTTAATTTGATATGAATAACTGATATTTAGTATCATACTTTTCAAAAGTTATTTATAATGAGTTTTGTAATAATTATTATTGACCGAACTCTCGAATAAAATTAAAAATTTTTCGCTGTCTAGTCTAGAACCTTCTGTTTAAATTTAAATAACTAATGGATATTATTATTTATAAATAAATTATTATTATAACTATGGTTAATTAATTAATTACATCTATAATTTATTATTAGTAATTAATATTACGGTATTCTAAGTTCATTAGCATTGCAATTACTCGGGCCATGCACATTGGAGCATGATTAATTAATTACAACCCCCCAGTTTATTGGAGATAGACCTGATCTGATGAGAAAGAAAATTAAAAGCGTATAAACCAATTTAAATAATAAATATATTTAATGAAGAAGTAAATTATATAGGTATTAAATGAATAAATGAATGAAGAGTCAACGGAAAAAAAATAAAATAAAATTCAAGATTGAGTTTAGAGAAGAAAATTAATTTTTAAAAAATATTAAAAAGAGTAAATGATAGAAAAAAAAAAAAGTGTTAACAGAACTCAGACCTACCCTCCGTAATTACTTGTTACTAAGAACATACTGACTGATCGCACTGACCACGTAATCATTAGCGTCGAAATTAACGTCGCTCTTCTCGTCCGAGACTGAACTCAATTCCCCTGTCATCGTGTCTCCATTCACGGTTGAAGGTGCATACATGTCCGCTGTTTGGGATTTGTTGATATCTATACATAAATATAATACAGTAATTAATAATTAATCATCATTTAATTAGAAATTTAATTATTAATAATATTACTTTTAGCTTTATATATTTTTTTAATTATATTCCAGGATATTTTCTTATGTTCAACTTAAAAATGTATAATTTTAATTAAGAAGATAATTTTTACCTTTACTAATTTACATGATTATTTTTTTTTAATTACACGAGCTTACAAATTTAAAATTTTTAGTGCCATTCATTGAAATCACGTCTTTGTACAGTAAAAAAAAATAATTGATTTTATTTATAAACTATTAATTTTTTAATAATGTTCATACATTTATATTTTTATTTGATGATTATTTCATCGAGTATAATAAGGTTTTTTCTAATTAAGTCTTAAAAATAAAATTAAAAATCCAAAGCGTGTACTTTGTGAAGCCTTTTAAAAATAATTTTAAGTCCAATTTAATGATGTCTTGAATCGATTTTTATTTCTCTTTGTAAATTGCCAACATTTTCTTTCAATGTAATTCGATAAATTAATTTAAAAGCTTATTTCGTAAGCTTGAAGTTTTTCATTTTCTATTTCTCTGCATCAATTTATTGGCGTTCAATTAAATGTTTAAGTAAAAAATAAATTATCTGCTAAATATTATTATAGTTAAAAAAATTACAAAAAGTTTATGAATTTATTATTGAAGCGAAGCTAAGAGTTTTAAAATATATATTTTTATATTAAATCAGATTTTTTACTTATAAATTGTAGATAAAAAATAAAATGAAATAAAAAAAGTAAGACTTTTTTTATATCATTATTTGATTCGTGATTTTTTTTTAAATATTACGAGTTATAAATTTTCCGAATCACCTTAGAGAGATTTAAAGTTTTATCATGAATTTTTATATCTCAATCGATTATTCTGACTAGAGCTACGGCCTTTTGAATTTTCGATGATTCTTCTATAGATATAAAACCATTATTCAGTGTTTTTTATCAAAGGATTACGGACTTTAGTATATATAATAGTTCGAATACAAAAATTCAAATAACATATTTAATACTGTTTGTTACGTAATATAAGAGATGTTTATTTTTAAAACCAAAATTCATATAAAACCTATGAAACGTTTCGATACAATACCTTTAGATTCAGCACCGCTCAATGCTTGTTCAAGTTTGCATTTAATATTGACTTTCTTTTTAAAAATTATACTTTCAAAATTTTATTTTTATTGTATACTTGCAATACCCTCGCCCACTTCACTGGGCTTTAATAAAATTTAAAAAAAAAAACAAAAAGATTTTTTTAATTAAAAACTTGGTAATTTACATTTAAAAGTTATTGAAAAGAAAAAGCTCAAATAAACTATTCATTGTTTGATAAAACTATCGATTTTCTTAATCTTATGCTATCAGTTTTTGCAACAAATATTTTTTAGTTTCCCGTATAAAAAAAATTCGTTCCAAAAACGGACATGACAGTGAACTTTCAAAAGCGAGACAATTCTGAACTTTAATTTGAAAATTTTTTGAACTTTGAAAAGATTAGAAAGTGAACAACTTTCAACAAGTGACAGCTTTTCCTGCGCGTTTTTTTTTTTTTTTTTTTTTTTTAAATGATTTTATTTGACAATTATTTGGGTTTGAAAAACATTAAAAAAAAAAGGAATTAATTAGGAATTATGAAGATTTACGACTCTTACCAGAATTATTCAAATATGTGGCAAAAAATTTAAAAATAATTTGAAAATATTTATGAACATTTTTTTACTTTTATTAGATCTTTTTGAAAAGGTCAGTTTTTTTTCACTTTTTGATTTGTTCAAAAATAGTCCAAAAAATGAGTGATTGGAACTAATTCTGAATTCACAAACTTGTCAATTCAAATCAATCTTGCTTCAAAAATTAAAAAAAAAAAAAATCCTCAAGGAAAGTCCACATTAGTTGATAATTTTTCACACTTCTCACAATTTTAAAATTCCAATAATGTTTGATTATAAGTTCAGAATTATCTCAATTTTGGAATTTCACTGTCAGGAACATTTTTGGAACAAATTTTCTTTACAAAGGTTATGCGTCTTCTCATTTATTAGTATAGAAGCATATAAACCGGACGACTATTGAATAGTAAATAGAACCCAATGCAAATTTTAATAAACAATTTTTCTATGCTCTTATGATTGAAAAATAGCGTAAATGTATTCCGTATTTAAATTTCATCTTCCATCTATTTTCGCGTTTTAACGATATGTAGATTATCCAATAACACTTTGTTTAATTTTTAAAAATAACAATGGGTACTTTGCATTGACATTTAGTTAAATAATTAAATAATATTGATTTAGTAAAAATAAACTGAAATTAAAAATGATTTTTTTTTGACAGTTTAAAAGAAATAAACAAACGGCGAATTTTATTTTTGTTAACGCGAATTGAATATATAAAAATAAAATAAAAAAAAAAAACATACATGGATTTGGATTAAATATTGCAAGTAAGTTGACACCTTCCTAAGCTATGTTGCCTTAAGTATAAAAAATTGTATGTCGAAAAGTTTTGTAGTTTCTAAGTGACGTCTCTTATAGGAAAAAAAAAAACTTTTTTGTTTTATAAGTATAGATAAACTTATTCACGTCTTTTTCTGCGTTATGTATTACTTGCTCTTTTTGAATAACAAAATAAAACTTTTTTTAACCATAATCAATATTTATAAACTCAATAAATAATTTTTTAAAAATAAATTACAGAAGTGATGTGTTAAGTCCATTGGAATAAATTTGAATACTGTCGCTTCACATTTCAATTATTTATAAAAAATTAGATAATAATTTAGTCGATCGATAGTAATAAAAAATGGTGATAGCATTAACCCATTATTTAGAATTGCAGCAGAAGACAAGGGGTTCAATGAACTTAACAAAAAAAATAATTATAATATTTCCATATACATTGAAGTTTTATATGTCGATACAATGAAAGATAATATTTGGTTTCATTAAAATCTCTATAAAGGTAATAAAAATTTTTAAATTAAAAAAAAATAATTTCAAGTGAAACATTGAATATATTGATATATATATTTAAATTGACAAACCTTTCACAAGAACGAACTGTACTTCTTACAAGTTTGTTCATTAGTGTTAAATTTAATTATGAAAAGATTTTTTTTTATACTCTTACTTATGTCCGCTGGTAAATTTATGTAAAATTATTCATCAGCGTAAATAAATAATCTTAGAAACGCAATTTCAATACAACTGTCTCGGCACAAACTTTATAAGCAAGTATAATTAAATTAAAAAAAAAAATAAAATAAACTGGATTTAATTTTCAAAACTTACGGGCCTTATTTCTTTTTCGTACAATGTACCATAACATGATGAATAGATTAATAATAAAAAAGATGATGGAGGTTGCGGCAACTGTATAGATATAATTCATCGGAAAATCACTTTTCTCCAATAAATCCTGCTGACTATGGCTTTTATCGAGTCCTTGTGTTGTAGTGGAGATAAAAAAAAAAAAAATAAAATTCAAATAAATAAATATTTACCAGAGCGATGTATCTTCTTTTTTGACTTAAGTGTGGCATAGAGTATGGGTGTAGCAATGAGTAGACAAGCACAGGCGGATGCAACGATGATTATGACGATGGTGTAGGAGGAGTTAATCTCACTGGCGGTCAACTCTGTCGGTGGCGCTTCCCCTGTAACCCAAGCCATTAACCCCGTCACCCGGATGTTACTCATGCACCTGGCCGTTTCGTTAGTTACGTTTATGTATCATTTTATCAATCTACTTCAATTGCGTTTTTAGTTACTCTACATTTTTTTTTTCTTATTATCTGCAAATATTTTTTTATTTTCTCACACGCAATACTACTAAGGCCGTCATATTATTTACTTGTACTACTTAAAATTACTTAAAACGCAAATACCATTTAATTTGCATTTAAAAAAATTTTTTTTTTATCTGTTTTCAAAAAATTAATACACAGTTTAAAATTTTGTGTTCTTGTGTATAAAAATTAAATGGTTAAATTTAACACAAATTTTTCAACTGTGTATTCATTCAACACTTTTTTTTATATGAACAAAAAAAAACATTTTTTTAAATGTATAGATGCAGATTTTTAAAATAATAATTATAACATTATTATTTAAATGATTATTAATTATAATTTGGGCATGCAAACTTTCATAATTTGAATTTTACGTTCGTTGAACATGAAAATTGCATGCCGTAATTTCAATAACTAATTATAATTTTTCTTTGCTACAATACGATAGTTATAAATTACTACTGGGCAATATTTATTTATTTTTTTAACCGTCAATGAATTTATTAGCCCCATAATTAATATAATTTATGTAAAAGCTTTCCCATGCAAATAATGTATTTAAACTAAAAGTTATATAATTTAAATAGCACTTAATAATAATAATATTATTTAGCGACCAAATGATTGAAATGAATGATTAGATGTATGATTGGATAGCAATGAAATTGTTTTATATTTATTTGTTGGTTTGTTTGTTTATGGATTTACTGTATTTATTATTATTACTTAAAATATTTATTAAAATACTTACGGAGAGTTTGAACTTTAACAAGGTCAGGTAAGAATGGACTCTCGCCTTTAGTATTTCGCGCCATTATACTAAAGACGTAGTAAGTTCCCAAAGTTAGTCCGCTGATAGTTGCGGTGTATTGTCCTGGTGGTATGTCAAGGTAATAATAATTGTCTTGATAATCAAGTGCTTGTCGCCAGCGAATGCGATAGGAAGTTGGTAGACCACCATCGAAACCTTTTTTCCATATCAATGTCACACTATCGTGAGTTACATTTGACACTTGAAGGTCTGTCGGTTTGTCAGGCGGCGAAGTTACATCGAGATGTACGAAGTCTGTTATTTGACCCATTGAATTAAATGCACGACAATTGTATTTTCCATAATCACGTTGGGTTACACGTACTATTGATAGTGTTGATTGAGCTTCAAGTTTTGATAACTTAAAAATATAAAATATTTTTTGTAGAAGATATTTAAAAAATTATTATTATTATTATTATTATTATTATTATTATTATTATTATTATTATTAAAGTAAAAACCCCTATACCCGCTCAGTACCATTAGTCGCTCACTTTAACTGTTTAAGGCGTTTTTTTATAATTTTTATAAAAAAAATTACAACTAAAAATATTATTATCGATAAATAATTATTTGTGAATCTAAATATATTAAAATATGATGTATCGAATTATTTAATAATAGATTATAAATTTAAATTAAATGACTGTTTTCAAAATCGCGCATAGCCGGGCATTTTTTACTTTAACGTTCATTCGTTAGATTAACTTTAGGTTACGTCAAATTTTTTAAGAATTGTTATAACTATATCTTATTAAATACATTTTCAAAATTCATGAAATTTTATATTATGAAAGAATAAAGTAGTATATTTTATAAATTATTTTCCAAATCAATAAACTTATCATAGTTTAATTGATATTGTCTTTGAGCGACTATAGGGCCATGTGTTGATCGAGTAATAGTACATGACAACTTTTATTGAGCGACTATGGGTACACTCAAGGACCTTATTTAAAAATTAATAATAATTAATTATCAACATTATTCTTCAAACTTAAATTTTATTCTAATACTCGAAACTTCAAAAAAAAACTATAAAAAAAAATATGGTTTTTCATTTTATTTATTAATTTATATTGAGTGATTTAATCTCATTCCAATGGAAAGTGAGCGGGTATAGGGACGTTTACCTTATTATTATTATTATTATTATTATTTTTTTTTTTTTTTTAAATTTTTATTTACCTCTTTACGTGTAATTTTATATTTATCTGTAGTAACATTTGGAGATAACGTTTTATCACCAAATGTCCAGATAAATTTAGGTAAAGGTGATCCACGTGCTCGGCAGTATAATTTAACGTCTGACCCAACATTAGCAGCAGCTTTTCTTGTTAAATGTGTATTAGTAATTTGTGGTTCAACTGAAACAAAATAAAAATTAATTAATTCATACATAAATAAATAAATAGAATTGATGTTTAATTGAAAATAAGGCTAATTTAGTATAAAATAAATTATAATTAAACATACAATTAGTGATGAATAGAATAGGTTTAGATGTGACATTTCCAATTCCATTGTTAACATTGCAACGATATTCTCCAACGTCTTCTTCACTTGGATTGCTGATATGCAGGAAGGATGTTTTGTTTGCAAAGGAGGTCGAATAACGACTAGATAGTTCCGAACTCGAGCCAACTTTGTACCACGTTACATATTCATCACCAATGGGACTGCCATCCAATTCGCAAAATAATTTAGCCTCCGTATCTGGCGTATACACTACTCCGGATTCGGATGTCCGTTTGATTTCAGCCGCGTCTACAAAGTCCATTAAATTATTATTACTACTGGTTACTTTTTTATTTATTTTTTTTTTTGTTATATCGATTATTGAATACTATTTTTATTATTTTATTAACTTACATTGAATAGTTAAATTCAATTGATAAAATGATGATCCTTGTTTATTTGTTGCTTGACATATATAAGTACCCGCGTCATTGCGATGTAAACGTGTGATATTTAATGTCGAGTCACGTGCTTTTATTCGTGAGCTGTCACGACTCAATGGCAAACCATCACGTATCCACGTGAAATTAAGTGTACTTGGATTGCCTTTTGCTGTTACAGATATTACGTAAGGCTCACCTTCCATTCCCACTAATTCATTTGGATCCATTGATGTAAATATCGGTTTAACTGTTTATACATAATGAATAATTAATTAATAATTCATTTATTCTAATTAATATACTGTAAAAAATCGGCAGTGAATACGAGTTTTATTTAAATGCGAGTTCACTCTGTCACTTAGAGTTCCGGAGTTTTAAAATAAAATCACTCCGCATACAATTTTTTTTTTTTTAAGCGAAATGATTTCAGAGTGATGTGAATTTTATTTAAATTCGCATTCACCTCCGCATTTAATCCCGTTCATTCAAAAAATTTTTTACAGTGTAACTAATATCATTAAAAATAATTATAAAAATAAATTACATAAAACATTAAGTGCAGTTGCGTCATGAGTAGTTCGTTCCATTTCAGCATTACGAGCTTGACAAGTGTATACTTCTTCATTCATATCCTCAGTCAATTGTAGCTGAAGCTCGACAGTTGATACAAATCCACCGTGAAGTCCCACACGTGTTGTATTTTTAGTTCCCTCAACAGCTATTCCTGATTTCCACCATGACATTTCTGCGGGTGGATTACTCGCGCTTGATTCGCATATTAATTTACCTTCCGCACCCGCACTAAATTCCTCGGGTACTCGTGTTATTTTTACTTGTGCCGGAGGGACTATTTTAACACGAGTTAATTAATTAATTAATTAATTAAGTAATTATATAATTTAATGGTTAATAAAATATCTTTAAATACTTACAGTGAACTTTTAAAATAAATTTTTTACTCATTGGAATAGTTGTAGCCGAATTAACGGCATCACATCTTATGTGCGCATTATTATCTGACGCGTTTATGAGAATTTCTAATTCATTTGATACTGCGTGATCTCTTGTGTAAACTGTTCCTTTTATCTGTTTATTTTAATTATTATTAGTAAGTTAAATAAAATGATTAATCTAATAATTTATTACGGCAATTATAAATTTACCTCTTTATCATTTTTATACCAAGTAACATTGGCAAGAGGATTACCAGCAGTTGCAACGCAAAGTAACTTTAATATAGTACCAGCATCAATAGCCGTATTTTCTTCGTAACCAGAAATTATTAAACTTGCTGGCGGATCTACAAAGAACAAAATTAATAATAATAACTGGCAACCTGGAGTCCTTACGTGACTACTCGAATATTACTATTAGATTTATTTTATATTTTTTTAATTTCATTTTTTTTACAAAGCTTTTCTTATTTATCGATTGTAATAACTGTATAATTATATAATTCTCAAGAATAAAAAAATAAAAATCGACACGTTCAAATTTTTTTAATAAGTTGTCTAATATATTTCATGTCACGCATGCCCGAAAAATACGCCGTTAAATGCCCAAGGTCAAGCTCATAAAATTTTATATCAAAATTAATTTCTGTCTGATTGGTCAATAGTGTGATTTAATATATTTTAAAACACACTTTGTATATTAAACCACGAGATTTGAGTAAAATTGGTGGAGTATATCCCTACGTAATGATTTAGACACTAGTATTTTACTGCTCGCGCATACGCATGCGCACCAATAATTTTATGATCGAATTTAATAGTTTAATCATGTTTTGTGATCGATACCCTAGTAACACGTGTTTGAGCAAGATTCTTAGTTGCTAGTGTCTTTCTACGTATGCGTCTTTCGCAAGATCGTGTATCAAGAAACCTAAGTCAAGATTTATCTGTCTTGCTCATGGTATCGTACCAAATTTTAGGTTATTTATCACAAATTTAATATCTTTACCACAAATATATCAATTACTTACCACAAGCAAATTATATATTTCCGTTAAATTATAAAATTATTCGAATCAACTGTCATATTTTGTTGTACCAAATATATTTATTTGTCATTAAGAAATATTTACATAAAAGTCACAAATAAATCGATTTATTTGGGACAAATATTTCTTTTTTTCAGTGTATATAACACTCGATACCAAAATATGTCTAAGATACTATTTTTTTTCTAAAATGTCTCAATAACAATCAATGACAAAAAAAAAGTCAATCAATAATCTTTTAGCGCGAAATTTAAATGTAATCCGAATTATTCAGAAAGCTTAAGATATGTATCTAGTTATCTTATAGAAAGATCTGAAACTATGAAAAGGCATAAATCTAAGTCAAGATCTTTCCATTGATAGCAAGTTCAATCACATTAACTAATTTGATTATAGAGATATGGCTGTAATAAAATTGATTTTATTCTCTTAATAAAAGGATGATTATAATAAGAATAATAAATAAATTACTTACATATAACATTAATGGTATGTGCTTTCATAGTATGATCAGCAAGTTTTTTATTAGTCGCATGGCAAATAACAACGACGCTTTTAGCATCACGGTTAATATTAAATGTTATATTTGATGTTGTAATATAACCACCCTGGGGCGCTAAAAAAGTTCGTGAGTTATTTGTATTAAACTCACTACCTCCAACAGTCCATTTTATTTCCGCTGGGGGATTTGAATTTTCTGTTGTACAAATAATTGTGACTGTTTCCTCTGCTTTAGCTTCCGTTGGACCGGTTATTATTACTGAAGCTGGACGAACTGTAATTATCAAGTAGTTATATTAATAAAATTGATAGTAATAATAATTTGATAGACGTGTAATTTATTTGTGAATGGGTTATTAAATTAATTAAAAGTGTATGTCAGGTATTAAATGATGTTTAATCTATAATTATGCTTACAGAGAACACTGAGATCAACGTGAACTTTGAGAGGTGTTACACTCATGACATTAGATACTTCACAGCGATATCGTGCTTTGTCATCCTCAGATTGCGCCTCGAATGTCAGTACATTCTGGGATATTCTATCGTCAGTACGGTAAAAGTTGCTTTTTACTTCGTCATTTCTGAACCATACCACCTGAGCTGGCGGATTACCACCACGTGATTTACACACTAGCTCAACTCGTTGTCCCCGTTGAACTGTTTCACCCTCAGTATATCCTTCAATGTACGGTGGACCAGGTGGATCTTTAATAATTTATATTTACGTTATACCTTTTTTTTTTTTATTTATAAAAATAACAATTTATTCTTTTTTTAAATAAATTTCTAAGAACTCATATTTATAACGAAAGCTATTTCGTAATTAGTTTTTAACGAGATTTTAATGATAAGCTCTTTTAAAAAAAAAATTTTTTTTTTATTAATTATATAAAGTAACAGAATTTTGAAAAAAATTTTTTAATTAATTTATATTATAAATTTTAATTAAAATTGCCCGTATTTGTACTTATACTGATTATAAATTAAAGGTAAATTATAATTACCATTAAGGTATTAATTATTTAATATCCAGATTTATGAAAAACTTTTGAAATAATTTACCCGGTTATAATCTAAAAGTACTTTGATCACCATTAAATATTAATATGTTGAAATTATAATTTTGAATAAAGTTTAAAATATATATGTTTATATAAAAATACATACATAAAACAGAAAGCTTAACAACAGCTCTCATTGGCCTGTCAACAGGAATAGCCGGATGTCTTGCTTCACAAGCATAATCCGTACCATCATCTTCGACAGTTGGAACAATGGTTATCGAACTACGTGTATCATATTTTTGAAGTTTCTTCTTCGGTTCACCGGGTTTCGGTGCATCTTTATCTGAAGTAAATAACCATTGACAGCATATAAGATAAAAACAGTCAACTTTAAGATAAATATTTCTTATAAAAATCTAAATAAAATAGTAAAATATTAAAATTGGTTAGTGAATCGATAAATATGAATGGAAAGTTGAAGATATGTGAGTAGAGATTAAACTTAAGGTTGAATTTGAGGTAAAAGCCTTAGCCTGAAGGCTCTTAGCTCTTACCAACTGTCCAACTCACAAAACTTGTACTCGTACTTGTGCGGTTGCGATTTAACTTACAGTCAAGACTCTTGTACGCCTTCAATTCAACCTTTCTCGGGTTCTTGTTTCTAACTATTTTATTCTTCTTCTTCTTGCTATTATTATTATTGTTACTATTTTTTTTCTTTTTATTTTATATTTTTACTCTCCACCATTTCTCTTTAGCACTTGGCGGATAAATTTCTACTAAAGATTTAAATCCAAATGTCGTGTGTTGGTAACAACCGAAGAAAGAACGGTAAAACAAGTTCGTGAACATAGGTACTAGTGGTTAGTAGTAATAGTAGTAGAAGTAGTAGAAGTAGTGGTTGGAGGTGAAGAGTAAAAAACAATGAGAAAGGTTGAGAGGCATGAGAAAAGAGAAAAATAAAAATAAAAAAAAATAACTCGAGTAACAAAAGAAAGGAGTAAAACAGGGAGGGAAAAGGTTGGAACAAAACAGAAACGTTGATTTTAAAAGTTGGAATCATGCCAGAGTTATGTATAAAAGCTCACTGTTGGATCTTGAGGTGAACCAGCAACGAGTTGAAGAGGAAGAAAAAACAAAGACAAAGATTAAGAAAAAGGAGGAAACGAAGGAGAAGATGAAGAAGGAGGCGGATGAGGAGGAGGAAAATATTTTCTAAGAAGTGATATTTCGTTTTTCATTGTTTTGTAAGTTTGAATCCGATGAGTATGAACTAAAGAGAGTGTAGAGTGTGGAGCTAGTAGAGCAAGCGAGTGGGCTTTCCAACAACTGAGCTGCTGGAGAAAATGACTTCCAGAAAATAAGTAGTTGCTTGTGAAGAACGGGGTTGTTAAAGAGAACTTTGAAAATAGTGTTCTTTTTGTTTTTTTGTTTTTTTTTTTTTGGCAGGGGTTGAGAGGTTATAGACATGGGGCTGATGTGATGAGGAGGGAGGAGGAGATAAATCGATAGCTGTGTAAGGGAATCTTGAGAAATGTCGTCGAGTTCCAGTGGGATCTTCCTCTGCTTCCTCTTCTTATACTTTTACTTCTGCTGCTTCTTCCTTTATATCTATTTTTTTTTTTATCCAGTTTGTCCCTTTTCATGCTATTCATTTCGCGTCTCAACTTGCCGTGATCTCTGGCGAGAACGAGTATAGTGGATAAAGAGGGTAGAGAGTGATAGAAAATAGGGGATGGAGGATAAAGAACCCCTGTGCTCATGAAACTTGAAACCGACCCAATTCGTATCCGTCCAAGTTTCGTGGTGGTCGACCTTATAAGGGAACGGGAAAAACGATATTCTTCACGAGTCATTGGGATTTCCGCGTGATTGCTGATGCTAGCAAATGTCGAAGTTATTTATTTTTTTTCCTTTTTGTTGTTTAGGATTCACTGAGGGTTCTTGACTATGACAAATCTTGTTTTATAATAACTTGATCATTAGAAAAAGATTACAGTGTAATGATTTCAAAGAAAAAGATATAAATACTAGGGTGACCCAAAAAAAGCGGCTATTTTTTTTTTGAGTCTCATATATATGAGTCAAAAAACAAATTCCAGTTCGAACCTCAAAATACTACGTGAGGTATTTGAGCGACAAGTTGGACTTTGGAGATTGAGAACTGTGTGGAAAGTAATTTCAGTTTAGGCTTCAATGTTGTAGTTACGGGCGATTTTACAGAATTGAGGGCTAAACTGGTATAAAAAAAATTTTGCAGGGACCTCAAAATCCTCATAATATAAAAAAATTTACTGCTCCAGATTTAGGCCTCAATTTCTCAAATGACATAACCTATATAGGTTCCCTCACTTTTTTTCGTAAGAAATAAATACTTTAGACCGAGAATCTCAAAAAATTGAGCCAAAAATAAATAATTAATTACAAATTTGCAGAAAAATTACTGGAACCTCTATAAAGTATAACAAATAAAAATGAATATTTATTTTTATTTATATCCATTAAAAAAAAAAAAATACTGGTTACTATAAGAAAATAGTCAACCGAAAGAAAGTTTAGTATACATTTTTTCAATCAAAATACAAAAATTTTTTCAACTTGAAAATTTTCTAAGTCCAGAAAACGATAATTTATTTTTTGAGGATTTTGAAAGCTTCGTTAGAATTTAAAACCGATGAAGAGTTTGCATTTAGACCCCATAATTCTCACTGAGGATTTAGAGTGCCAATATCGTATCATTTTTCGTCCGGTAAATAAAAGATCAAAGGAATTGAATTTTTTGAGGTCCAAACTAGAATTTGTTTTTTGACTCGGGATATGAAAGTTTGTTGGTTTCACATGTTTTAAGAGCTCTCTCCAAAAATCAGCTCGATAAAAAAAATTTTAAGAGGTCACTCGAAAATTCCAAAAATGATTGAAATCCGGATTTTTTTTTTTATTTTTTTATTTTCGTGTCAGAAATATTTTCTATCTGTAAAATCAATATTGTGCTTAAAATTTTAGATCAAAATATAGATTTTTGAACATTACTCAAGAATTCTGAATCTTAACTTTTTATATGTAATTAATACTTTGAATTCAACTCTTGCATAACCGAAAATATACTGGACAGTCGTAAACAATAAAATTGGGTAAGATTTGAATAACCAAAAAAACCTAACAATTGAATTAAAAAAGAAAAAGTATATAAATAACTCATTTTATTTGTCTCGGGCTCTATTTTTATTAATTATGATACAAATTGATAATGAAAATGAAAAAATTGAGAAGTTTTAATAATAATATTCATGAGTCGCTCAAAAACGTCCAAAAGACAGTACTCCAAAACATTCAAAATTCTTGAGCTACGTTCAAATATTTAAATTGCTAGCATGGTCATAATTTTATAGACATAAACTATTGCTGTCACGAGAAAGAAAAAAAAAACCGAA
Organism: Microplitis deprimator; assembly: GCA_964016945.1. NCBI lineage: Eukaryota > Metazoa > Arthropoda > Insecta > Hymenoptera > Braconidae > Microplitis > Microplitis deprimator. The sequence goes on from OZ024708.1 coordinate 7,031,062, forward strand.
TTTTAATAATTTTTGGGTTTTTCAAAATTCGCGATCGATCACTTACAAATTTTTTATTGTTAATTTATCATAATTTTTGAAGAGGGCTTAACACATATTAAACCAAAACATTTCCCATGAGCCTCGAAAAAAAAAAAGGGCGATTTTCTAGGTCACCTCAATATATGTTCAATCATTAAATGAGAAATAAATTATTAGGGGTTTTTAATTTAATAATACAAAGGAAATTAATAATAAAACAGTAGAGTAGATGTATATGTGGGCAGACATGGACGAATAAACTTTAGATTTTTCACTAGCGTCTGACGTTACGTCTATCACATCCCCTTAGCCTTTGACGTGAAAGAGAAAGAGAAGAGTCAAGGGTGACCTTATTCGATTCTCTACCACGTTTTTCATTTTATTCAGTATTTTTTTATTCTCTCTTATTCTCGATCACTATAGATATAGAAAAGCTGTGGTACAAGTTGAGTTACCGTCTTCAATCGAGATTGGCGTGACGTTAGTATCGCCTCCTGTGATCGCATGATTTCCGCGATACCACACAATCGTGGCAGCTGGCTTCGCGTAGCTGACTGTGCATTCCAGACTCCTTGACTCGCCGACATTCAGCTCAATTTTGTTCTGGTTCGGGTAGTTGCTGATTTCAACCTTTTGTGGTGGTGCTAAAAATATACATTATCAAATATTATTGCATTTTTCTTTTGATAATTCAATACAATAAAAAATAAATAAAACATTTTTTGCAAAATTACAATTTAAAATTTAATTAAATCCATAAATTTTTGTTTTTATAAATACTATTTTGAAGGAATAAAAAAACAAAATTTTTAAATTAATATATTTAAATTTTATTATCAAATTTGCGGCATAAAATTTCAGTAAAAAAAATTTATTCACTGAGATGATATTGGAAAATTTTTTTGTGCTTTGGCCCACATATCCAAGTTGTTTGCTTATACATGCTCTACCACGAGTTTACTTTAACGTTCATAAAATGCAATTGCTATGTTAATATTATCTTATTTTTTTTTTTACAATAATAATGAAAAAAAAATATTTTTCATTTTTATTTTTGCAAATGTTTTATTCAATTATTAAAATTTATTTTCTTTTTACATCATACGTACTCAAAATGATCGATACAATACAATGTATCGATCAAATTAAATAAAAAAAAAGTCGAGAAAAATAATGTAACAACGTTATATTTAATTATACATTTTTTTTCTAGATAAAACAAAATTTTAGCTCTTAAGTTTTTGTTGCAATTCATTCACTGATGACAGGATGAAAATTATGAGAATATACTTGCATGAAAAATAGAGTATCCGTCGGGAGTACGTGAGAAAGTTTTCCTGATTTTTTTTTTTTCTTCACTGAGATTTCGAGGGTCGGATAATCCTCTATGATAATTCATTGAGCTTTCGATGTTACAATTCGTCATAGTCTTTATATTCCTCTGTGACGAATAGTTGGATATGGTTTGCATTTACCCGAGAGAATTCAGTGAAGTTGAAGTTAGATGAGATAAAAAAAATGAAAAAATGTAGAAGACAAAAAAAGAGTAAAGACGGAATATATAGAAGTGATTACCGCAAAATCTACAATTGGTGAATATATATATATATATATATATATATATATATATATATATATATATATATATATAATGTGTGCATGTGTATAAAAGAAGAGAATAGAATTAAATAAAGGATAAAGAGAGGAGAGAGAAAGAGAAATGATCGTTAATTTTTATTATGGTATACCGAGTTGTCTCCGCCTCTTTCACGCTTTGCTCGCGTTCTTTGTATAAATCAAACTCGTGAGATTTTACTGACGACTTTAAGCTGCAGGTTGGAAATGATTCGAGGATCGTTGTAATAAATTTAGGTTTCAAGAAGCTCTACTGTTCATTGTACTTGATAAAATACTACGTCTTTTACTCTATGACTACTTCATTTTACCGAGCTATTAATTATATTTTTTAAAATCACTCATTTCAATATTTATAAAATTCAAAAATTATTTTTTACTGAAATGCATTTTTTGAATATGATTAATTGATCAATTAATTTGTTTATAAAATGAAGAGGTTTTTTTTTGTATGAGATATTGCCTCTCGAAAGTCGATTCAATTTCCGAGATAAAATTATTTACATTCAATCCAAACCTACTCATGTTTTTTTTATGTTTACTCTTATATATTCATTTCGCGCAAAAGTACACTGTGTTCTTTTTTAACTGTCAAAAAAAAATCATTTCTAATTTATCTGTTTATTTTTACCAAACCAATTTTATTTATTTATTTAACTAAACGTCAATGCAAAGTACCCATTATTATTTTTGAAAATTAACCAAAATATTAATATTGGATAATCTACATATTATTAAATCGCGATAATAGATGGAAGATGAAATTTAAATACTGTATGCATTTACGCTATTTTTCAATCGCAAGACGGATATCGACACTCAGAAAATTAAATAATAGGAGTTACTATCTAGTTATGGTAAAAATTTCTACCATCAATCAGATAGTAGTAAATATTATCTAGATGATTGTATAAATCATCTAGATTGTAATATTTACCATATTTATGATAGTAGTTACAATCCTGTATGTTAACTAGAGTTAATTATTATAATTATTCTAAATAGTTATATTTATAATCCAGATGGTAACAGTTACCATCAGAAATTATAATTGTTACTATTCTGATAGTAACTGTTTCGAAATTTATTGCAGAAGTAAATATTATCATCCTGATAGTAACTGTTATCATCCTGATAGTAACTATTACCATCCTGATAGTAACTATTATCATCCTGATGGTAACTGTTACCATCCTGATATTAACTATTACCATCCTGATAGTAACTATTACCAACCTGATAGTAACTATTATCATCCTGATAGTAACTGTTATCATCCTGATAGTAACTGTTATCATCCTGATAGTAAATATTACCATCCTGATAGTAACTGTTACGAAATTTATTGCAGAAGTTATCCTCCAATAATTATTAATCCTAATAAAAAAAGTGATAACACTAATTATTTCTGCATTGAAAAACGTTCTAATCATTCTAGATGATTAGAATTAAAAATTTAGCATAATAAACACAATTACTTAATTTTCTGAGTGACTAATATCTGCATTAACTAAAAAATATTCGTTGAAAAAACTGATAGCATAAGATCAAGAAGATCGATAGTTCTATCAAACAATGAATAGTTTATTTAAGCTTTTTCTTTACAAAAACTTTCAAAAGTAAATTACAAAGTTCTCAATTTAAAAAATCTATTTTATTGACGTGTAGTGAAGCGAGCGAGGGTATTGCAACTATTCGATAAAAATAAAATTTTAAAAGTACATTTTTTGAAAAGAAAATCGATAGAAAAAAACAAATTTGAATTAGCTTCGAGCGATACTGAATCTAAATTTGTTGCATTGAAACGTTTCATGGGTTTTATATCAATGTTATTTAGATAAAGTCATTCTTTCGAATACAAAGTATTTAAAAAGAGATGGTTCATTCAAGCGTTTTTTTTTTTTAAATAAATTTTTATTGTAAATTACAAAATTTTGATTAAAAAAAAATAAAAAGATGATTTTATTTTTTTTTTAAATTTGATTGATGTTCAGCAAAGTTGGGGTATCGCAAGTTTTACGTAAAAATAAATTATTAGCGGAAAAAAAATAATCCTTAATTAAATAAGATGATTTTTGTTTTTAAAGTTAAAAAAAAAATGTAATAACGTAGTTGTATAAATATATAAAGCTCAAACAAGATAAAGTTTACCAGAATTTTATCACTTTGCTCTGTAGACGAATCTAAAGATGTTAAAGTGAGAATGACAGACACTACACAGAATTTAATTAAATAAAATTGCAGTCTCCAACTTTTACTCGCCGCTTGGAAAATTAAAGTGATAAAAGAGAGGATAAAGAGATAAAAATGAAAAGATCATCATGATAATGATAATGATGAACAACAAGAAAAAAACATCCAAGATTCGTTCTTTGCAGAAAAAAAAAAAAGTCAAAGGGGTCGTATGAATTAAGAAAAAATGAATAAGAGTGAAAAATTGGTCTTGATGATTCTTCCTCATCGTCGCAGTTGTTACATTCGCAACGCCCACTTTTAAAATTAAATTTTATGATACGAAGTATGATTTCATCAAGATGGGGAAGTAATAAATTAATTTAATTTAAAAAAATTTTTTTTTAAGTAAAACTAATGTAATAATTAATAATTAATTATAAAAAAATTACTATTTAAACTTGTTTTAAGTATTTTATAAAAATTTAATTAAAACGAAAAATCGAAATAAAATAAAAGTGGGTAAAATTTATGAACCCAAAGGTGAGAAAGCGAATACGAGGAAAAAAAAGTAGCGATCGTGGTTCACAAAAGTTTTGAATCGTTAGCACCAGCAAGTAGAGAATTTACAGGCCGTTCAAGAATCGCTCGTAAATTTAAACTGTTACTTGGTGTTTCTATACATTAAATTTCCAGGAGTAAAGCTAAAAAGGAATTTTATCGAGAGTACATGACTTTGTGAGCTTGTCATTTAACACAGCTTACCAGTAAAATCTTCTTAATATATTATTCGCAATTAGACGATATAAAATAATAAATTTTGATCTTGTGATAATGAATATTTTAATTTAATAGACGAATAATTTGTGCAAGTAGATAATAAACAAGTATACAGATTAATGTAGTTGAGTAAAATTTCGTCAATTATAAAGAAGAAAAAAAATGTTGAAAGAGGATTAAAGGATACAGAAAAAAAAAATGTCGTCAAATACTAGATAAATATATAAATATATTTAGCATTTGCCGAGGATGGGACTGCTCGAGCTGCTACCGATTCTTCGTCTAGTGGAAACGGTTGGCCGCTCTGGAAGTTCGCGCACGACAGCTTTCCAGGCCGCCGGAGTGTTTGGAATATAAATGCGAAGTGCCTGCGGCTTGGTCGTACCTGTTTCGGATAATAAATGCGAGCGCCAGAGAACGGCTTTCTCAATATTTGACTATGTATATATAATAAAGTAGATTGAGAATTCACATAGAGTGCCATCCTGTCCGGACAACAATAGACGAGAAGAGAAGAACTAGGAAAAATATAAGTAAAGGAAGAAGAAGTGGATCTAGACGGTAATGTATGTTATGGAGAAAGAAAAATGATAAAGAATAATTTTTAATAATCAAAATGCATCGCAATAATTCATATTTTTTTATATTTATGAAGTTCATTTATAAAATTGCTTGCTGTATTAGTCATTTTTTATTTAAAATGTCGTTTTTTTTTTGATAATTTTTTTTGTTAAAAAATTTATGCTTATAAATAACAAATTTTTGAGATCATTATTATTTTTCGTTATTATTATGTAGTAAAATTTTTAAAAAGTTTATCATTAGTTTGTGAATTTTTTTTCTGTATTCAAATGTGAAAAGAGTATGGAGAAAGTTAAGTAATTCGTAGCTTAACTTGATAAGAAGTGATGAAAAATGAAAGATATAATGATGAATATCAGACAAGATCTTTAAAAAGTTTTTCGGTACTAAGAAAAAAGTTTTTCATCATCGATCTTCGGTGAATATATACATGAAATACGAACTTAACGAAAGGTATAAAAGTGTCAAAATACAGGGTCGAATAAAAGTTTGATGAGTTGAAAATAAGATGTTAGTTTATTATCTGTTTTATGCTTCACGGTTTTTTTTTTTTTCATTTTATTCTATTTATTTATTTATTTTTTTGTTTTGAAAAATGGCTGTGTAAAATCTGATATATCGTTTATATACTCTGTGATAACGCTGAGAGCTTTATAAGGATTTGAGGATCAATGAAAGAGGTTATCAAACTTTTTATTTTGAAGATCAGAAAAATATATAGATACTAAACAATTGTAGGTAAAAGAGGGATTTCTGAGAATTTTACTATATTATTATTGATACTTCTGCATTCAATATTCCGATGTTTCGAATAGAATCAAAGAAAAAAAATTAATAATTATTTAAATATTTATACTGTTACAATTTTAACCGGATTTGAATCGAAACTAATTTGAGTTGAATTTTCAATTTGCGGAGTTTGCAAAAAAATCATTCTGCATACAGAATAAATATATACTCTGCATAAAGAGTAAATGTAGAGGTTTGTCGCGGGGAGGTTTGAACTTAATTAGTTTGTTCAGCGTGTTTATTTAAAATGAAATTTTTTTTGAAACGGTAACAGCGATCTTAAAATGATAATATACAGAAAAAATACTATCTTCAATTAAGGGCAATTTACACGGAAAAAAAAATAGTAGTAGCTACTCTCTGGGACAGTACTGAGTACTTTCTGTAAAAAAAAAAATTTTAACAGTACTGTATGCTATCTAGACTATATCCACTACTCTCTGGATAGTACTGAGTACTATCCCGGACAGTAGTGGATATAGTCTAGATAGTAGTGGATACAGTCTAGATAGCATACAGTACTGTCTAAAATTTTTTTTTTACAGAAAGTACTCAGTACTATCCCGAAGAGTAGCCACTACTATTTTTTTTCCGTGTACTTGAGCTAAGAATATCATTATGAAGAGTTTTTTTTTTTTTGGTCCAAAATACGTTTTTTTTTTTTTTAACTGATATTCTTGATTCGCAAAACCATCTCTGATTGATTAACTTAAATTCTTGACCCAAGTATAATTTTGTTACATTGAAAAAAAACGTTTTTGCTTAAAAAACCTCAAATTTGTTCCAACTGTATAATATTGTCTTGAAGCAGAAGTGATAAGAATTCGGCTCAAGAATGTCAGAATCGTGGTTTTTGAATACCTCCATCTTACTGTATAAATCATGGAGAATAGAGCAACCTCGATACCGTTTTTACAGAATTTGTAGTTCGATTTTTAGGTTATGATAATATTATAGGTTATCTAACTCAAAGAACACGAGTTCAATTCCGTGCGAAGTTAATCGTTTTTAAAAATGAAGGAACGTAAAAATATTGAATAACGCTGGCATTATTTTTTAAATTAAAAAAATAAAAAATAAATAAATGTATAGCATGATAAAGTGCTGTCTGGAGACAAGTCACTAGTGTCTCAAATCAAGAGAACAATGCTAATGGAACAAGAATATCACGCTTTTGATACAAGTGAAATAATTTCGTACAAATGTATTATGACTTTTTGATTAAGGATACATTTTCTTCAACAAAGATAACGATACTCGAATGAAGAATTTTTTCGATTATTATGCAACCTAACATTTTCTCGAACGAAGAAAACAAAATGAATTAAAACAAGAATTCAATTTTGAAGAAAAAAAAATTCTTTATTCAAGTCAAATTTTTTATTTGTATTGGGTTTGGATGCATAAAAATTCATTTGCATTTGTTTTGTTTCAGAGCTAAACAATCAATAATTTATAATGCAAATATATGAAAATATTCAGCTGTAGCATAATAGTTTCAAGGGAAATTCAAATTTTTTACACAAGGGCTTAATACTCTATCTGAAGAATTACGTCATTTATTCAACACTTTTCGGTGTATTTTTTTTTAATTTAAATTATTTTCTTTTATAATTTTTAAAATCGTTGTAAATTATAAGTATCGCATTATTATACTAGTGAACTCAAGGAAATATCTCGGAAAAAATTTCCGATAAATTTCTTTTTAAATTAACGAACCTTGTTCGTAATAAAGTAAATAAATGAAACAGAAATAACTTGAAAGGAAATAGAATTTTTCGATAAAAAATTTTCATTAGAAAAGAAATAAAAAATGATAAAGAATTTTACTGTCTCAATAAGATTCTTTCTGAAATAAAGATGAAAGAAATTTATGATAACAGAATACATAAAATATTTATTTTTAAATTTAAAACTTACTATTTTCAATACGTAAAATAAATTTATGAATGAACCAGCATGTGTTTTAATTTAATGTACATAGTTAGGGGAACGGCAGGCAAAAAGGGACAACTAAGGAAATAATGGATTTTTGTGTAGTTGAATACAATTTTGCATTGAAAAAATTTTTTTTCCCCAGATAAAATATAACAATAAATATATGATAATGAAATCCATATCTTCAAGTTGATTACTATTTTATTATAAACAGTTAATTTACATGTAGGGTAGTGGTACCGTTTTGGGCCACTTTAGGGCCAATTTTGGACACTTGAAAAATTTTTAAAATGCACGGAAAAAAATAATTAGTAGCCGCTACTGATTGGGGATCAGTAGCCGCTACCGATTATTTTTCGGTAGACGCTACCGATTTTTTCAGTAGCAGTTACTGATTTTTTTCCGGTAGCGGCTACCGATTATTTTTTTCCGTGTTTGTTCAAAGATACTTTTTCATTAATTAAAATAAAGTATTAAATACTCAAAAATGGAGTAGTGGCCGCAAATTATACTTCTACTCTATAAGAGGTAAATACTAAATTCACCTTTTGAAGGGTTTATTTTTAGTGGTTACGTCTGTGAAATGCAAATATTTTCCACGTCGTTAATAAAATTTCTAGTGCAAGCGCGTAAGAGACTATTGCACTACTGTGTAAAAAGATAAACTCCAACAATTATTTATTTATTTTTTCTTTTAGTTAAATCTAACACGTTGTCGTGTTTATACGATACAGTAGGTCGCTATAATAGTGCTATTGTGAACACGGTATGGGTGTGTTATAAAATGGCAAAAGCTTTTATTCTTGTTCGTATAGTGTATGGTGTATGTACAGAAAGTGAACATCAACCACCACGTGTGTAAATGGTGTTTCATGTTTCAAGCGGCTGTTAGGACATGCTGTATAACTTTGTGCTTAAAACCAATTGCTTTGATCTGAATTGACGTTACTCGTGGCGGTTGATGTGCTGAGGTAGATTCATGATACTAACACGGATGTTTCTTGTTACCATAACAACACTTTATTTATTATTCCTCAAATCAATAGTGTCCATTTATCCGTAAATTAAAATAATCCATCTAAAATTGTTCATAAAATAAAATCAAAGAGAAGCTAAGTAGACTTAGCTATCAGAATCGTAACAGTTACCATCAGAATGATAACAGTTACTATCAGAATGATAACAGTTACTATCAGAATGATAACAGTTACTATCAGAATCGTAACAGTTACCATCAGAATGATAACAGTTACTATCAGGATGATAATATTTATTTCTGCAAAAAATTTCGAAACAGTTGCTATCAGGATGGTAACAATTATAATTTCTGATGGTAACTGTTACCATCTGGATTATAAATATAACTATTTAGAATAATTATAATAATTAACTCTAGTTAACATACAGGAATGTAACAATTATCATAAATATGGTAAATATTACAATCTATATGACTTATACAATCATCTAGATAATATTTACTACTATCTGATGGTAGAAATTTTTACAATAACTAGATAGTAACTCCTATTATTTAATTTTCTGATTGTGCCCTGCAAATTCACTCTAAAAACAAGTTTTTTATGTTAACACACTAAATGTGTTCGATGTGTAAAGTCGTGAACAAACTATAGTTTTTTCGTAGACACTTTATTTTAAACACATTCCACGGTGTGTTAAATATCGATAGTTCGCTTATGGGGTTTCAATGTTATTTGACAAGTATGTTAATTTCAATTACACACTTGGTCTTAGAGAGTTGGGATTTAAAAGAGTGAAAAGTTCTATAGGGTTACCTTATTTTTCCTCTTTTCCGTATCTAATTTAATAGTCAGTATTTTTTATCAAATAAATTGATTATCTTTTTATTGTGTAAAATGCCAACAATTATGTATGAAAAAATTTTAAATGAAACATATAAAAAAGTTTATTTGGAAAGCTGATAAGCTAAATTTGGACAATAAGAATACCTATATATATAGAAATACTCATGGGTCGCAGCAGCGATGGCCCTCGAGTTTAATGTACGACTTTGGTGCACTACTTGCTATTGTAAAGAATACATAAATACACATTTATGTGCATAAATGAGCTCATAGAATGTTAATGCACATTACTTACGTTGTTTCAGCTTTCCTAGTTTTCCTTGTATTGCCTTTACCGTAAAGTTCTTTAGTCTCTTGTGTCTGTATGCATTATATGCAACATACTTATATTATTTAACATTTTGTTTCCTCATCTTACCCCTTCACTCTCCCATGAATACCCAGATCTCAATCTCTTTTTTTACGTCTCACTCGTTTAAGGATTATGTCTGTATACTACATAGTACATTATTTTTAATTAAAACCATCCTTATTATTTTTTACTATTTTTTACTCAACAAACGAAAAAAATTTTATAGTTTATTAAATAACCCGAATTCTTTATCTTTATTTTGTTATCATAACTGATCAAATAAAAATGACCTGTATACAAAGAATGTTTTGTTGACCCAAAAAAAAAAATAAATAAATAAATAGAATAAAATAAATATTTTCTGAAGGGAAATTAAAAAAAAAAATTTTGTGAGTCATAACTTACTGCCAAAGCCAAAGTACTCGAAAAATCATTGTCTCGGAAGCATGTGTATTTTATACAATGTATACAAACTGAAGTTATTGGATTGACATTCGATATTTTAATGTACACTACAATGGCTCGAATGAAAGCAATAACAGTTGAACTATCGATTGGAAAATTTAATTAACGAGAAGTTTAAACGATTGATAGCATGAAGTTAACAATATATATATATATATATATATATATATATATATATATATATATATATATATATATATATATATATATATATATATATATGAATAGTTTTTTTATTTTGTAGCTTTAAAAATTTTGCATGCACTCAAAATTCTGAAGCGATGTCAAACACTGAAAGTGCAATAGGGCACTTATACATTTGATGAAAAACAAAATTCCATTTTTGTAAAAAACTTTTTGTTTATTCGGCGATTGTTATTAATTTTATAGTGGTATGAAATATTTACTCTCTAAAAATAAAAAATTTGGAGATACTGTGTTTTGGTATGAAAAAAAATTTCTTAAAATTAAAAATATTGAAAAGTGATAATGGATTTTATAAAAATAAATAAAATAGATAAGTTGTGATTTAAATCTGCAAAAATGAAATACTAGCTTAGATACACTCATATATATTATAGTAATCATTACTATAATATTATAGTAATCGTTACCATAATATCATAGTAACCGTTAACATAACATTATGGTAATAGTTACCATAATATTATAGTAACCATTACCATAACATTATGGTAACCATTACCATAACATTATGGTAACCCCTACCATACATTATGGGAATGATTACCATAATATATGGTAACGTCTACCATAGTATAATGGGAGCGATTACCATAATATATAAGGTTTATTCCCATATGCATTTAGGAATTGTTACAATACAGTTATAGGATTGGTTCCTATTTGCTTATGGGAACTATTCCTATGAGTATGGTAATCATTACCATAATTCTTTCACATCCAATATGGGAACTGTTACCATAATGATGGGAATTGTTCCCATACTTTTAGGAACTTTTCCCAGAAAGTATGGGCCTATATCCCATAATTCCAAGTAATCATTACCATAACGGTATGGGATGATATTTCATAAACCTATTAGGAACGGTTACCATAAATTTCTTTCCGTGTACCCCATCATTCTCCACTCTCTCCTATAATTATATGTGTATATATACTTAAACTTTCGGCACGAAGCATTCAACTGCCTAAATAAATAAAGGAACATTAAAGTGTGTATATGGTTATGTTGTATATATGTATCTAATGTTGACAATCTCATTTAATGCACGTGTCATCTTTGACATATTCAAAGTGTATTATATAAACTATTAATACACTTAGGTTCGCTCAGTTGCAAAACAGATGGAACAGCAACAGTGGTAGTAGCGCCATACCAAAGCTGTTAGTGTCTCTATACTATAGTACTATACTGCACACGAATACTCTATATACTCTTCTGTTCATCATGCCCTCTCGCTTTTCATCGTCTAGATGAGAAGACACAAGTCCCTTGGGATCAGACGCCACTTTGATGAGTCTCGATTAGCCAGTGTTTGCTATCCGTTCGTCTCTCTGACTAATAAGCGGTCAGGGGCGTTGAGTTACAACGACAACTACAACGGGCAATGTAGAAGATGAGTAGTACGAAGGAATATCATTTAAAGACCACCAAGATGATACAATGTTTACACATTGCTGTCCATATCATGCCCGTTTAAAGTGCGCTTTGACACACTCTTTTTTCAAATATTATTGCTGTAAGTTAATTAAAATTTACTTTACATTGACTTTTTTTTATTCTTATTCTATTCATTAATGTTCGTAAATTGAAAATTTATTTTTATTTCAATATACGTTTTATTTTTTTAAAATAAATTGAAGTCCATTTCTGTTTGAGAAACTTCAATAAAGTACATTTTAATTAGACTAGATTTTTTTTTTTTATAAAAATAAAAGTTTTTCAATTAAATTTTTCTTTGTGTCAAATAACTAAATATCTTTTTATTTTTATTTATGCAATTAATTAATAAATTTGTTATAGTTATAGCCATTACGTTTTAATGAGTTCAAGTTTTGTCCATTTTTATATTTTTTAAAATCAAAGTTCCAGATGAAAATTTATTTACACTAGATATACACTTTTGTAGTGTTTTTTTTTCTTCTTTTTATTAAGTAAGAAAGAAAATTATTGTTCGCTTAAATATAGAAATGTCATTTTCAATTGACTTATGAAATAAAAATTTATAAAGAAAATCCATTTTTATATTCAATAAATTTATAGTGAAATAAATTTTAATAAAGAAGAAAATAAAATTTGATTAAATAATTATTTTAATTTTTGATTTTGTTTTAAAATAACGAAAAAGGTCAGTACTGTAAAATGAATTCTACGAATCAAATTATTTAATTGACCTCAATAAATGTAGTCTTGAATACTATGTATTAAATAATATTTCGTGAGTGTCAGTGACAATCATTTGTCACTCACTAGAAACCCATATACATTCACTCATATGAATATATATAAATAAGCATATATAGTACATATAACAGGTGACAGATAGCATCAAATTGTACTAGAGGGGATTATCAAGAGGAATTTGATGATAATTGATTGATGGTATTCCTGGCTAATGGTTAAACTGAACTCTCAGGCCATTGCTTCAGAACTTGCATCAAAGTTCCCAATATACCCAAGTATGAATACCAGAATACCTCTGCACCCTATTTTCAATCCGGAAATTTCGGTAACCCTACTTTATACACGTATATATTTGGAATTTGTTTCCCTTCTATTTGAACACACTTTGCTTCGTCACCAATCACCATCACCATCTACACACACAAACATACACATACAGACACACATAAATCATCATCAAAGTTACTACCGTGATCAAAGGGTTAATTATTATCTTAGATTACATTTCCATACTTTATCAATTAAATTTAAATCTCAGTATTCTACATAAATTTTAGTTTACTCTTGATTTAAGTTCTATTTGAATCTCTCACTCTCTCTCTTTCTTTATACATGTTATATATTAATTTAATTTACTACATTCCGAGAATTTTACGGTATTTTTCACATAAAAAATTTATAGGAAAATTACTACGATGATAGCAACGTAAGAAATTACTACATTACACACACTGAAAAAACAGTTAACTTGGTTCAAGAAAAATATTGTCTTCCAAATTTTCTTTCTTGATTCAATAAAAATGACACACTTGATGCAAAAACTCTTTTGTGGCTCAAGACAGTTAATTCTTTTGTTCTAAAAAAATTTATTTTTTAAGTGAAATTTAAAATTTCTTGGTTTAAGGAAAAAAATTCTTGGCTAAAGAAAGTAAGTCATCTCACTCCAAAAAATCAACGTTTTTAACAAAAAAAAGTTTACTTGGGTCAAGAAATTTTTTTTTGCTCAAAAAAAAAAAAATTTTCTCACTCCAAAAAATCAACATTTTGAACGAAAAAAAGTTTACTTGGGCCAAGAAACTTTTTCTTGCCACAAGAAAAAAAATTTCTTGCTCCAAAAATTTGCTTCTTTAATAAAAACGAAAAATTTTCTCATTCAGAAATATATTCTCTCTCCGAAACGTTGAGGTGTTGATTCTTTTGTTTTTTTTTTACCTAAAACGTATTTTTCAGGTAACTTTTACTATGAAATTTTCTGCGTGAGCCAATAAAATATAATAATAATTATTGTTTTTATTATCATTATTATTTTTTTTTTTATATAAATACAGTAGAAATTTTCGATGTAGAAACATGAAATTGTGTCTGCTACGCCTTATAGTTGTACTGAAAGTAGTAAGGAGTAAAATAGTATTTCTTGTCCTTACGAAGATTTAACTGGTAGATATAGAAATCTAAACACCGTCGTCGCAAATCAGACAGCGTAAACGCCTCGTGTATACATTCGTGCATAGAATTTCCCAGTGGAACAGAACTAAACTGGCAGAACTAGACGATTGAGGAGTAACATCTATACTGATGTACATATAGATACAACGACGAAAAGGAGGTATGTATTTCGTCTGTTGCACTTACACTTGTGCTGTTGGTACTCGATAGATGCTGCCAGTATCTTGTACCTTTAGTACCTGTGTCTTTGTTTGATGTTATATGCACAGGCACAAATACAACCAAACGATCCTCTTACAGTGTAAGAGAGGGATAGAGATAGAATGTTAGGAGGTAGATCGATTTGTACTCGAACAAATGTCAATGTCCTTCAGGGGTTAAATCAACGGAAATTAATCAACCTTAAGCACTCTCAAAACATTTCGTGTTGATATAACGAAATTTATGCTTTAATTTTACAAGCTATCAGTATTTTTTTTTATATATTTGAAGAAAAAAATACACTCAGAAAATTAAATAATAGGAGTTACTATCTAGTTATGGTAAAAATTTCTACCATCAATCAGATAGTAGTAAATATTATCTAGATAATTGTATAAATCATCTAGATTGTAATATTCACTACATTTATGATAATCGTTACAATCCTCTATGTTAACTAGAATTAATTATTATAATTATTCTAAATAGTTATATTTATAATTTCTGATGGTAACAGTTACCATCAGAAATTATAATTGTTACCATCTTGATAATAACTGTTTCGAAATTTATTGCAGAAGTAAATATTATCATCCTGATAGTAACTGTTATCATCCTGATGGTAACTGTTACGATCCTGATAGTAAATATTACCATCCTGATAGTAACTATTACCATATTAATAGTGAATATTACCTTCCGGATAGTAACTGTTACGATCCTGATAGTAGCTGTTATCATCCTGATGGTAGCTGTTACTATCCTGATAGTAACTGTTACAAATTTATTGCAGAAGTAATCATCTAATAATTATTAATCCTAATAAATAAAATAATAACACTAACTATTTTTGCATTGAAAAACGTTCTAATCATTCTAGATGATTGGAATTAAAAATTTAGCATAATAAACACAATTACTTTATTTTCTGAGTGTAGGTAACTTTTTTCTAAAAGTTCGTTATAGCCTATTTTATTTTTTTTTTTCTTTAAATCGATTTTCTTTATTCTCAAAAGTTATAGTCTTTTTAGCTAATTTCTAAAGAAGCAAAATACTCCGAAACACTTTTCAGTTCTAGTGTAAGTATATATATATTTATATGTTTGTGAAGAACTAGAGAAGACTAGATACTGCTGGAGTTAGACAGCAGGAAACTCTTGAGGGATTGAGAACGTCACGTACGGCTTGCTAAATGCAATTCTCATGAAAGTCTGACTTGGCCTTGGCTCTTCTCTTTACTCGTATATATATATATATATATATATATATATATATATATATATATATATATATTGTGAACGTGGTTTGACCATCTTAAATATCTATTTGTTAAAACGATCCAATAGTTATAAATTTTTTATTTAACTTATACTTTATGAATATTAATATTATTGTAACAGTAAGTGATATCATAGAAAAGAAAAATTCAATAAAAATATTTTTTTGGGTAACAAAAATATGAAATACTATAAATAGTACATTTAAATGGATATCTTTATTTAAATAATGAAATTTTTATATCCAAGTTAGTTTTCGTCGTCGACAGGATACCAATATTGGTTCTATCAAATTGTAAATGTATATATATATATATATATACATGCTCTGCCCTGGATTTACCACTAAACTATCCAATCCAACCATTTTACTCGCTAAACTCGAATGAATTTCATCGGTTACGAACTATCAGATCGCAAGCTTTTCTTCTGCAATCGTTTTCTTTTTTTTTTACTCTCTCTTTCTCTCTTTATTAATTTTTTTTTTTTTTTGTATTTACTTTCTCATTCTCTCTTTCATTCTAAATCCTTCTCACTTGGCCTTTTCAGCCGGCGTTTTAGCGAGTTCGAAGCCGTGGAAATAAAAGTAATTTAATCGATACCCAGCTCTTACCCTTTATTCCCTCTGCCATTCTTGTTCATCATCCCCCTGCAGATGAGGATCTGCTAGCAGCCCACGAGATTCGCGCGAGCAAACTACGAAGCGAATAAGAGTAAAACGAAAATAGATATATAGATATAGATATATGTTGTACAGAGTAAGACGATCCAAGTTGAAGAAAACGGCAAGTTGGCCAGCTGGCCAGACGAGATTTCCTCAGCAAAACTACTGAAAATCAAATAAAAGACGGTGAATGAGGAGGCAATGGGGAAAGAAATGGAATGAAGGAAAATGCGAATTGAGAATAAAAAAAAAGAAATAGGAAAAAAAATTATATAAAAGAAAAAAGTTTAAGAGAAAAACGGAAGTTTTAACAGGAGAAAGTCGAGACAGGATAGAGGACGTGAATCTTTCCGAAGACGTCGCTCGCACGCTCCGGGCTACCCAGGTAAGGTAATAAATTTCACATCCGTTGTGCAACTAACCAACGAACCAACCAACCAACGAACCAACCCACCAACCGACCGACCAACCAACCGACCAACCGACGTACTTTACAGACTTAGACAGTCAGGAGCTACGTACTCGTAATTTCCGGCAATTTGCACGACATTAACCGACGAAATATTGATGGTAAACGAAAGATAATTTATTATGATGATGCTGCTAATATATTAAATACATGTATATATGTATATATATTCCTTCGAGCCTTGAATTTCATTCAAAAATCATGTACATTAGATTAAAAATAAAAATTTTTATTTAGAAATACTGAAAGTCATCAATATTTCGATGTACTTAAGATCTGAAATGCAATCAATTCCATGCACGTCTTGGTTGCATAGTCATCTTATAGTCAACGATCGTTGACTCTAACCCCTTGACGATCTTCTCTCAAGCCAATTCGAACTGTCTAATCGGTAAACTAGGTCAGAACACTTAAGAACAAGACGGTTAGGTAAGTGAAAGACGAATGGAACTGAAACGACGACAGTTTCAAAAGGTGTCACGAGCGTAATAGAGTATCTGTTGTCATTTCTATTTAAATATCACAAAAAAAAAATCACTTTTATGTATAAATATATATATATATATATATAGACATAACTGGTAGACCTCAAGTGAAATTTCATTTTATTTACACGTATTTATCGAGTTATCGTTTGTTTTATTCAAATATTAAAAACTATAGGATATGTGGTAACAATCGTTATTCCTTTTATAATATTTCGCCGATCAAAAATGAAAATTATGATGTTCATTTGTATAATCCGTTGCAGCAATACAGTTACTATAGAGGTGTCAACAAATTTTATTATGCAGGCACAATCATTTGTGTATTTATATTTATAATATAAATAGCTGTGATCAACTGAATTATTAAAAATGTAATGTTTGATGTATCAAATATTAATTAAGCTATACACTCAGAAAATTAAATAATAGGAGTTACTATCTAGTTATGGTAAAAATTTCTACCATCAATCAGATAGTAGTAAATATTATCTAGATGATTGTATAAGTCATATAGATTGTAATATTTACCATATTTATGATAATTGTTACATTCCTGTATTTTAACTAGAGTTAATTATTATAATTATTCTAAATAGTTATATTTATAATCCAGATGGTAACAGTTACCATCAGAAATTATAATTGTTACCATCCTGATAGTAACTGTTTCGAAATTTATTGCAGAAGTAAATATTATCATCCTGATAGTAACTGTTATCATCCTGGTAGTAAATATTACCATCTTGATAGTAACTGTTTCGAAATTTATTGCAGAAGTAAATATCATCATCCTGATAGTAACTGTTATCATCCTTATAGTAAATATTACTATCCTGATAATAACTGTTATCATCCTGATAGTAACTGTTATCATCCTGATAGTAAATATTACCATCCTGATAGTAACTGTTATCATCCTGATAGTAAATATTACCATCCTGATAATAACTGTTATCATACTGATAGTAACTGTTACGATCCTAATAGTTACTGTTATCATCCTGATAGTAAATATTACCATCCTGACAGTAACTGTTACGAAATTTATTGCAGAAGTTATCATTCAATAATCATTAATTCTATTAAAAAAAATGATAACACTAACTATTCTTGCATGGAAAAACGTTCCAATCATTCTAGATGATTGAAATTAAAAATTTAGCATAATAAACACAATTAATTAATTTTCTGCGCGTACTTCTATTATCGAATTAGAAATAATTTTTATTTAAAGTAGATAAATAAAATAAAATATACTGCAATGTTTGTTATTTTAAAAATATTAAAAGTTGTAATTATAAAACTACGAATAATAAAAATCAGCCGATTATAACTTGTAACTTATCATTCATTTTTTTAAATCTTTGTAATATTTTTTTAGAATACGATACATTATACTAATAATATACAGTCGGTTTAAAATGGTTTGTTAAAGTCTATTTTTCCGTTATCTTACTCAATTATCCAAAAATATTTAGAATATGCTAAGTAAATAAACAATAGCAGAACTTGATATCAAAAAACAAATGTACAGCTTAGCTGACTCCAGTCTACGAGTGTACACACGCACTAAGCAGACGTTAAATAATATCATTTGAAATGTTAGTTAAATCAAGGTATTTTTGTAGTTGCATTTCTTCCTGTAATTTCATGTGTATCTGAGTGAAAAAAAAAAAAAAAAAAAAAAAGTAGAGCACTCGTTGCGTAACCGACATGGTCTGGGTTCGATTCCCAGTTTGATTATCCGATTATTTTTCTCAATTTATCTATAAACTGTTCATCGAGAAGGTCCCTTCCTCATCCTTTCCCAATCCCTTCCTATCCTTAATATGGAAATGTTAGAATGCTTCACGTATATATTACCGTATGTGCGTGTGCATAAACACATACTTTCCTGCTTTCCAGCATTATTCAATTTAATCTAAATACATTGTATATTTATATGTAGATATATTTTTCTATTCAATATACATAAATGAATCTCCACGAATTTATAAAATGAAATGATTTGGATGAGTTTCTATTTGAGCTGAACGAAGTTGTTAAGAAGGATTAAATGTTGACATTAGGTAGGCTCAAGGGAAAACGAACAATTATCAGTGTACCCAAGAGGACATGACCGGGATGATCGAGAATTCAGCGAATTTCGAAACAGCATTGCTAGACTCTGGAGATAAATGGAGGGTGGATAATCTGGCATAGAGCCTAAAAACTTTCTTCCTCATCTCTATATACCTATTCCACCTCCTAGGTGGATACTCTGTACCACTACTACTGCTACTACTACTATTAGTATTCACATTCTGTCTCATTCTAAAACTATCCGTGTTTATATAATTCTATCTTCGCTCTTTTACTTGGATGCTACTAGCTCACTGTAACTACACCAACTAGAGTTACGATCGATTTATATCCATGACACGTACACTATGAGTTGTGTTTGTATGTGTATGTATACTGAGCTTTGCACTATCACAGCATTTCTTGCAAGCACTTGGTTTAGCTCTTGCTCTTATATAAGAGTAACTCACTCTAGCTTTTGGCTCTTTGGTATCCTTGGTCCTTTTCGTTCTCTAGTAGCAGCATCGACTACTACTACTACTACTACTTCTACTACTACTACTACTGCTGCTACTACTACTATTCAGTAACTAGACGCTATGCACTGTAACCATGTTGGCCTGGTTCTCTCTCATCGGGTAAATCGTGAGCACTTGCGCTACACTTTAGACAGTAATACAGACGAAAGCTCTGAAATTGAATTTGGTCGAAAAATCAATCTTCTCTAACTATTGAATCAACTTCAATCACTGTAATTAGTCTTTATTACTGTAAACTTATGATTCTATCGATTTTACATTGCAAGACACCGATTATTACTCTTCTACACTTAATGACTTCAATATGTTATCATTATTGATGAGGGGGGCACGATGGCCCCCTTAAGCCGGTAATTATTTATTATGGCTTTTAATCTATAGGTCAACCTAATTTGGTCCTTTCTTAAGCAAATCCATTAAGATTTTATCAAAGATCAAAAAAAAGTTTTTTTTCTGGGGCACAACGGCTTCCCTCCAAAAAAGCTTTAAAAATTTTTTTTTTTTATTGGAAAAAAGATTTTCAGCACAAATAGACTATTTCCGTACCTTAATAATCCCATGGACTTCAAATTTATTAAAAAAAAAAATTTTATTTAGCTGATATAACCAATTGTATTGAAATTTTTATTTTTTGATTGTAACCACAATATACTCTATTGACCTAAAAGAGCTTCAATCGATAAATTTTCCAAATTCAATTTAGTTTAGAAAAAAAAAAAATTTTCTGTACAAATTTTTTTTTAGGTGATCCATTATGCCCCAGATATCGTAGATCAGCCTAAAATATCTTTAAAATATCAGAGGTATCATGATTTGAGCGAAAATGAAAAAAAAATTTTACCAAATTTTTGAGGGGGGCCGCCGTGCCCCAGGGGGCCTTAGCACCCCGGTCTCCCCTACGCTTAACATTAAATAATAAAATTTAACACCTGGTTATAATATTATCGGTTTGATAAATCTTATATGATCGTTTTTCCATTTTATATATCACAGATGACTTTTTTATTTGTAAACGTCTGTTAGTAATATTATATCCCTGTGGTATCATATATGGAATAACTAAGAAGTGAAATTCGAGAGAAATAGAGCAAATGTGATAGCACGATACCAAGGGATGGTGAATCGAGTGAGTGAGTGAGTGAGTGAAAGGAGTGAATGCGAGAAACAAGAAAGAGAACTATTGAGAGGGGAAATACGCGCGTAGCTTACATTATACGTCACGTATAAACGCGCATGGAACGCGAGCGTTATGGCAACTGAGAAGACTACGTGTAGATTATTCGATATCCTTAGCTCCACACAGATTCTCGACATTACAGACCATCAGTTAGAAATGGATAGTCCTATAACATTCTCCTTCATTTCATTTATCTCACATCTTTGTTCTTAATGATTTCGCTTATGTTTTATTTACACGCTGAAAAAAAATGATAACTATTACCATCTTGTAATAGGGAATGATTACCAGCTGTATGTGATAATCATTGCCATGCGTTTATGTTAACTATTACTATCGAAGATGTTAAGCATTCTTATTTAGATGGTAATCATTCTTATCCGTGATGATAATCATTACTATCTTATAACGCAAAATTAAAAAATTTTTCAGACATAAGAAATATTACAATCTAGATGATTACTATCGGCAATAGTAATTATTGATATTTGAAAAACAAATAGTTAACATAAAAGCATGATAATGATTATCATACACAGATGGTAATCATTCCCTATTACAAGATGGTAATAGTTAGCATTTTTTTCAGCGTGTAATAAACAAAATTTAAATTATCAAGTATTTAAAATTTTCTAAATATTTTATTTAAAGTAGTAATGAAAATATTTTAAATACTTGAGATTTTCATTATGATAAAATAACTGAATTTAATAAGCATCCAAGTAATTTTAATAATTTATTGTGCTGATAGCAATTAAATTTTTTTTTTTTTTTTCACTAGAAATTAATTTCAACTCTTATATACACAAAATTCTGTTATTCAAAAATAAGCAAAATATATTCCGAGACACGTGCATTGTTCATTATCGATTCTGCGGAAAATAGTTTAATGGAAATACTTTTTTTCTCATGTTTCTTAAGTAAAGACCATAAACAAGATACAGTAAATCTTATTTAGATTTTTTCGCGCGAATTTAATCTTTCATCGTCTCATTTTATTTATTTTTTTTTCTTTTTCTATATAATAAAGTCTTTTCCGTACCTTTAGAAAAAAATTTAATATTTCAGCGTACAGAGTATATAAATTTCTTTTAGATGGATCAAATCCATCCGTATTTATGTGATTAAATCCACACACATATATTCATGGAAAAGATTATTTCTATATCTTTTAAGCTCAAAATTTTTTAAACATATATCAGAAAAATTGATATATTTATATAAATAAAAATCTGTCCGTCTAACTTTTCATTTATTGAAATTATATAAAAAATATTTTTTGATTTAAGTAATAAGATTTTTGTTGAAATGTTTTTTGGAAGTGAACAAATTATTGTTTTTTTTTTTTTATTTTTACAATTGCAAATAACTATCATGTTTCTAAAATTAACCAATCTTTTTGTTTTCTCAAGAAATCAGGAAAAGAACGCACCAAGCTTTATCGCAAAGTTCTTCAGACTGATTTGCAAAAAGATATGTAATATTTAAGATAGATAATTGAATTATCTACAGAAAAAATAATTTTTGATCGGGCAACCTCATGGCAGTGTCAGTCTTCAATTTAATGTTCTTGGTTTAGGTGACAGCACCATTAATTGTGTTCTCGAGGAAGACCTTGAGGATACTACGTATCTTTTAGCAAATCAGTCTGAAGAAATTTACGATAAAGCTTGGTGCGTTCTTTTCCCGATCTCTTACCATCTCCATAGGCCGGTCATTGTCCAAAATGTTCAATTTAAGTTCAAAACGTTTAATTTATGTTCATTACGTTAAAAACGTTAAATTCACGTTCAACACGTTCAATTTACATTTAATATTTTGACTCGGATCCTTGTAATAAGAATAAATAAATGAATTTATCTCACACTGTAAAACCAAGTGTGTAGTCAAAATTTACACACTTACCAAATAACATTGGAACGCCATAAGCAGTCTATAGATATTTAATTCACCGTGAAACGTGTTTTAAATGACTACAAAAAACTATAGTTTCGCTTATGGCCTTAAACACAGAACACATTCAATATGTGTTAAAATAATACGTTTGTAACACACTTGGTTTTAGAGTGCATATAGTAAATTATTACCTAAACTTGTTAATTATGTATTAGTTAAATGGTAAGTAATTATAAGCAATCAATACAATTATTACTATTATAATTAAAACAATAAAGTTAATGATAACCCTAAATTTGATATATTCATAAGATGAAGATTGAAGATATATAAATTGAATTAATGGCGATAGTAGTAGTCAAGTATTATGTAATTATTGACGACTGTTATAATTCTAATTGTATTATCTCTATTCTCATAGCCAGAAAGCACGTTCATTTATGGCGTACAATTAGAGACAAGTATATATATATATATATATATATATATATATATATATATATTGAGATTATTATGTGGTGGGTAACTAACACTAGCACGGATCGTTGAAACAATTATCTGATGTTACAGACTAATGGCATAATTCGCGGTTACTACGCTCATCGAAGACGACATTAATGCCACTACGATTAACGAGAATTCTCAACAAACAAGTATTGCGGATAGTGTGTTAAACCACACCAGGACGAACCGACAATCGGCTTTGTTTTTAATCCTTTTTGGTGAACGATATCAGCCGTCGGAAATCGTTAATCTTACTACTACTGTAAAGTTCCGAGCTTTAGAATAATATTATCCTTACCACTTTAACCTCAACACTATTTTAACTATTTCATCCTTAATATATTTTTTGATGCTTTATTTTTCTCGATAATTTACGTCATGATCAACAGTGTTATTTACAAACATAATAAATTGCTAACTCTTAAATCTTTTATTATTTATGGACTCGATAATACTTAATCATTGTCATATATACTTTAACATTCATAAACTAATGTTATAACATATATGTTAAAAGTTTTTCGACAGACACGCTTGGGAAATTACTGCTTAAATATATGTTTACATAAACGTGTGTATAAATATAAACAGAGGAAAATACTCAACTATTTATTATTATATTAATGTCAAAATTATTTATATTATTTATTTGTTATACTGTGTGTCACATAAATAAATTAAAATGTTATGTTATGGTAACCAATTTATTGAACTTACACTCAAAAAATTTTTTTTCGCTCTGAGAAAATTCATTCTTACCCTAAGAAAATTTTTCTTTTCAATTCATAATGCAAAAAATTTCTTCGGATAGTAAAAAATTTTCTTGGGGCGAGTAAAAATTTTTTGTGTCAAGAAATACTTTTTTTCAGTGTACATTTTCTATTATTTTAAATAAATTTATAAATTTCATTGAGCGTTTAAATAAAATTTTACACTGCAAAAAAAGTATCGTTGACTAAACAATAACTTGTATTTGGCTACATATAAAAAAAATGATAAGTTCTTTGCAAGTTACGCTGTCGTTGCAAAAAGTTATAGTTGAATTAGCGAAAGAATTACTTTTTTCTCCATCAGTTTTTGTACAATTAGCTATTACTATGCATACGCTTTTACGCTTTAGTGCAAATACATAATTTAGTGCAGATCATAACCAAGTAGTGGAGGGGAGGTAATTCATTTTGTAACTCAACTATTTTCCTTTCAATAATCGGCGTCGTTGTGACAATTAAATTGTTTTCGATTCTAGTTTAACTTCATATATAGGGGAGGGAGGGGCAGAACGGGGTACTTAAGGAAATACCAAGTTTTCGAGGACTCAAATACACTAATTTTTTTTTTTTTTTAATGATATTCAAAGTAAATAGAAAAAATTTTCAATTACCGTTAAAAAAAAAATTTTTTTACTTTTGCGGGCAAAATGGGGTACCCGCTCAAAAAGATAAAAAAAAAATTTCTGGATTTTAAATGAATTTGATTAAGTTAAATTTTTATGCGAGTAATTTACATGGAGAAAAATTATATTTTGTATGATTATTGAATACAAAAGAAGAAAAACAAATTTTTAATAGTTTTTATCATAAAACAAAAGTCATTAATATTTTTCAACTGATAATTGATTTTTGAAAAAGTTTAACAAAAAAAATTCAAAATAACGCTCAATTATATTTACAAAAGTGATTTTGGAATGTTTAAAAACCATTTAAAATATAAAATTTTTTTTTTATAAAATTTTGGGGGTACCCCGTTTGCCCCCCCCCCCTATTCAACGAAACATTACTAGTTTAGCCAATGAACAATTTTTAAAATCAATGAAATTTTTGTAATTATTTCGTCATAAATTTTTATGAAAAAAAAAAATCTGAGGTAAATAATTAAATTAATTTGAGAAAATGTTAATCACAAACTTAATCAATTAAAACTTGTTTAAGCCAATGAAATTAAATATTGTTTTTTTATTCTAATAAAAATAATTAATCATGTTAAAATATATAGCATTGTAAGTTTAATAAATATAGGACCTATCGTTTGTGTCAAAAATGTTCGTCGTCGCCTCAACTACGTCTGAACTTTTGCGGAGAGAGTTGGATTTTTTAGCGGGAAATTTTAATTTTTTAATTGATAAAAATAAGATTTATTTGCAACGAAAATTTTTTTAATTAATTACTAATTAATAATTAGTTTCTCAATAACTAGAATTCGCTGTTGGCAGTACTTTATTAGTTTTTCAGTATACTTTTTTTTTTTTTTTTACATTTTTGATAAACGAGAGGTTTTATTCTATTAAGTAAAAATGATATTGATGGATTTTATTCTATGATAATAATAATCGTAGAAAAAAATAAGAAAAAAAAGTTCATATATTGAGAAATACTGTCGAGTGGATTGAGAAATCGTGTCTTTGCATTTTATACGACGTATTTTCTGATAACAAGGACATATTCTGCCGACTCGAAAAACTAGTGGTGAAACCCTCTTTGATGTTGCCTCGTGATAAATAATTCTAGATCGCTGTGCTGCCAAAGTGAATAAAAATATATCACCAAAAAAAAAAAAAAAAAAAAAAAAAAAAAAAAAAAAAAAAGAACCAAAAAATCTACAATTGAAATATATCGATGATTATTTTTTTTTTTTCACATTTCTTATATCACCATTGAATAAAAAAGATCTATACCCAAGTACAATAAAACTAAAATGAATTTCCAAAAATAAAAAAAAAAAATTTTGCTGTCATTTTTTATTTTTATTTTATTTTCTCCACCAACTACTAGCGCAGCAGCACTAGTGTGACGGTAGAATTTGAAGAAGAAAAAAAAGCGACATCTGAGATAAAAAGGCGGAATAATTTTAAAATTTATTAAGTAACAAAAAATTAAACTGAAAGAAAAAATTTAATGATAAAACAATAATACAATACAAGTAATACTAAAAAATAAAATAATTATACACTCAGAAAATTAAATAATAGAAGTTACTATCTAGTTATGGTAAAAATTTCTACTATCAATCAGATAGTAGTAAATATTATCTAAATGATTGTAAATCATCTAGATTGTAATATTTACCATATTTATGATAATTGTTACAATCCTGTATATTAACTAGAGTTAATTATTATAATCATTCTAAATTATAATTTTTACCATTCTGATAGTAACTGTTTCGAAATTTATTGCAGAAGTAAATATTATCATCCTGATAGTGACTGTTATCATCCTGATGGTAACTGTTATCATCCCGATGGTAACTGTTATCATCCTGATGGTAACTGTTATCATCCTGATAGTAAATATTATCATCCTGATAGTAAATATTACCATCCTGATAGCAAATATTACCATCCTGATAGTAAATATTACCATCCTGATAGTAAACATTACCATCCTGATAGTAACTGTTATCATCCTGGTGGTAACTGTTACCATCCTGATAGTAACTTTTACTAAATTTATTGCAGAAGTTATCATCCAATAATTATTAATCCTAACAAAAAAAAATAAAACACTAACTATTTTTGCATTGAAAAACGTTCTTATCATTCTAGATGATTTGAATTTAAAATTTAGCATAATAAACACAATTACTTCATTTTCTGAGTGTAGCTGTAATGAGCGATTGAGGTGTGCACTTTTGGATTTTGCAACATTTTTTTTAAATTGTTTTTAATCTCAAAAATATATCAGAAGTAACTTTGTCTGCTGATCATTATTCAAAATGTCATATATATTTAATGTAATTTATGTTTGCATAGTTTGTAGATAGCATATGGATAAATGAAATTTGAATAACGCCCAGCAACGAAGTAGTAAAGCTCCACGTGTGGTACGACCACATCGTAGTACCCAAAACGCTCATATATTCTATATTATTCCTAGTGGAATACTCGAGAAAGCGTGAAACAGATCGCACACAACTGCGAATACAGATATACAATTTCAAATATACTATGAAATTGAGTTGATACATAAATCTACTCTTCGTACAATTATTTTATTAAATTTTTTTTACTTCAATTACATCTCATAAATTTATTTTTACTATTGTTTGATAAAGAAAAAAAAGGATTGTCATAAATTATTAATGTAATTGTTATGTATGTATTCAAATAAGTGATATTAAATTTATAAAATAAAATTTTACAAATAAAGAATTTTAAATTATTATTCTTATTTAATAATAATTTAACGAAATAGAGATGAAACGAGGCATAGTAACTAATCTGAGTGAAGTAGTTATTAAGTCCGAGGTAAAAGTAAAGAGAAAAAAAAAAAGATGAACAGTATTATGTAGAAGAGCTTAGTAGTGAAGTAGCCAGTACTCAAGTTGGTGGCAGGGCAAATATTGGCGCGACCATTGAGTTTTCAGAGCTTACTATCCATCGATTTACTCATCCAACTTTGTACTTTTGAAAACTTTACTAGAGGTACACATTGATAATTCAATCTAATGTATCTACGTATGTTACATTCGTATTTAAAAAAAAATATACATTGACATCAGCAGAAAGTTCAAAGTACTTAATACTAAAATATTAATCCATCATTAAATTTACTCTTGTACACACGTTGGAAAGTTGTAAGCTAAAAAAACAGCTTGCTAAAATATACTTTTAATTAATTCAGATGTATTGAAATTTTATTTTATATTCTTTATACATATATGTATATATAGAAACACATCCGAAAGAGTTTTCATTCAAATGATGACGCACTAGCAGTCTGTACGGATTTTTTTTCTTTCATCATCGCTATATATTCGATTCTTCAATGCTTTCACAGTCTAGTGAGCTTTTTGGAAATAAAAAAAATAATAATAATGAAAAATAAAGAATAAAAATAAAAAAAAAAAATGTAAAGAACAATGGCGGGAAAAGTTGCAGAAAAACAAAAAAAAAAATAAAGAAAGAAATATATTCCCATGACAAAAGAGAGAAGACTTTAATATTTATTTTTCTTTTCCTTTGTTCACACGTCTGCTAAGTTCACACACACACATACACACACACACACACACACACGAGAAGTGATGACTTTTGGTTATTGACAAAATCTTAGCACTGTAGCCCGGAATCATAAAAATTACAAAAAAAAAAAAAAAATAATGAATATATAACTGAAAAACTTCATTACATTTATTCAACCGTTTATATATATTTCAATAATTATGATAAATTCGATTCAAAAAGGTTCTAATGAAATTTCTTTTATGCACTTCTTTACAAAATTTAATAATAGACTCTTTTATTTGAATCTACGGTAGCTTTAAAAAATATATTATTATAAATAAATTTTATCATTTTTTTTATTATTATTATTATTATTAATAATAATAATAATAATAATAATAATAATAATAATAATAATAATAATAATAATAATAATAATAATAATAACAACAATAATGAGTCAAAGAATATTTGAGTATACTATGGAACTTTTAGCATCTGATTAGTAAAATATTCTTTTGAGTTACGTCCCACCAATCACTTTAGATGTGCCCACAAGAGAAATGCTTACCGTACTCATGTGTGTATTCGTGTGTCAAATAGTGTAGTAGACATTCTATTTATATATATATATATTATATAACATGGGATTTGGTGTTGAAGGATATTGGAGGCTATTCCCGTCGGAAATATCGAGTGTACGAGGAAATCGTGTCACTGACCACACTTCTATCTTCTACTTCCAAATCTCACTAGTTTTCTCTCTTTGTACGCTTTTTCTTTTATACATTCACGTTCTTTTTTTTTCACAGTGTGCCTTTAACGTCTTTTGCACGATTGAATTTCCAACATTTCCTATTATATGTTCAAAAGCTTCTTTTGTACGACCGAGTTAATAATCTCTCACGACCTCATCACACATTCTTGATTTTTTTTTTTTTTTTTTTCAATAAAAAATAAAAAAAAACTTTTTTTGATTTAAATCTTTGATATTTGACACGAAATTGTTTACGAACGAGTGTTGATTTTGTGGGTGGAAATAAAAAAATAAAATTGAAAATAATAAAAAAAATTGACTTTGATATTTGACGACGGGAACATGGCTCCCGGGTTGCGCCGATTGCCAGCAGCAAAATATTTTAAAATTGCGAGCAGAGTTTTCCCGGTGTGCGTACGCGTATTCAATGATGACGAAGGGATAGTAATAAATAATACCGCGTCCACCGGATAGCTCGTATCAGTTTGTCATCTATTGCTTGACATTCACGACAAACGATCGTTGGTATATAAGCTTTAAAAATTACGTCACGTACAATTCTTTCTTTTACTTCCTCTTCCTCTCAACCCAACTATTCTCTCTTTTGCTTTTTTTTTTTTTTATGAATACTCATTTTTCGGCCATTTATCTTTAAACTGAAAATTTTCACATAATTCGTTTTAACGTCACATTTTTTTTTTTTTTTAATTATTTAGAAATTTTTTAAAAGTATTTCAAATTACTTTGACTGTCATTTATGATTTCTGAACCCTGATAAAAAAAGAAACATTATCGGCAATGAAGATAAAAATCATTTCTTTTTATTTATTTAATAAAAAATTCAATATTATTTTATTCATTCAGTGTAGAATAAAATAAAAAAGCCATTCGGCAGCCAAAATGGAAAGGAGATTCCTCAAAAAAAGAATGAAAAAATCTGTATATGAACTTTAATAGTGAAAACATAAATTTTTGAAAAAATCGTAGAAATTTAAAAGAGCCACAACTTCTAAAGTAATTGCATCTTCGAACTTAATCAAGATAATTGCCTATAGAATGAGCGTAGAAAATTTAATTGAGATCATACAAGAATTGTAAGCACTATGGTGGCGACAAGGCCGGTTATATTATCTATACATACACATTTAAATTTTCGAACCACCCTTGTAGGAAATGACGACGGGCCCTGGCTTAGTTCAAACAAATTCTTAACAAGTTCTTAACTCGAACAAATTTGATAGAAAATTGATCGTAGGCCGCAACTATCAAACCAAGACTTGGTAGTCGAAGATTGGCAAACTCCTGGGCCAAGATTAACAAACCGAGGCTCGGTAGCCCAATGTTGTGCCAAGACAGGTCCCGTCGTAAAAAATTTTTTTCCTACAAGGGCAATGGTATTTTTGGAACCTACTCGACTAATTATGATAAATTAGATAATGACAAAATTCTTTGGAAAATCTACCTTGAAGACAAATGTAATAATTCGATTTCTTTGAAATCTACCTAACAATACACTCAGAAAATTAAGTAATTGTGTTTATTATGCTAAATTTTTAATTACAATCCACTAGAATGATTGGAACGTTTCTCAATAAAAAAGTAGTTAGTGTTATAATTTTTTTATTAGGATTAATAATTATTGGATGATAACTTCTGCAATAAATTTCGTAACAGTTACTATCAAGATGGTAACAATTACCATCAGGATGATAACAGTTACGATCAGGATGGTAATATTTACTATCAGGATGATAATATTTACTTCTGCAAAAAATTTCGAAACAGTTACTATCAGGATGGTAACAATTATAATTTCTGATGGTGACTGTTACCATCTGGATTATAAATATCACTATTTAGAATAATAATAATAATTAACTCTAGTTAACATACAGGATTGTAACAATTATTATAAATATGGTGAATATTACAATCTAGATGATTTATACAATCATCTAGATAATATTTACTACTATCTGATTGCTAGTAGAAATTTTTACCATAACTAGATAGTAACTCCTATTATTTAATTTTCTGAGTGTATATATATGAATATAAACTATCAACAAATAAAATACTCAACCTGTTAATTGAGATAAATGTAACTATTTTTAAATTGACATATATACACAATCTCTATTATTGTTTTAAAAAAATTCAAAAAAGTTTATCATTATTTTTAATCCACTTATTCTTAACATGGTCATAGTGCTACTAAAAATTCTGTTTTTATTTTCTATTAAAAAAAAAAAAAAATTACAAGACTCAAAATGACGGGGTAAATTCATAGTGAAAGTTTTTTTTTCCCATTATTTACGGTGTACGTTGAATTATAAATTCAAAATAATTCAAATAAGATGTAAAATTTATTTTATATTTAAAATTTTTGTTTATATGAATTTATATAAAAGAGACATCATATATTTATATATTTATACATATATATATAGTAAATGTGACACTTAGTTAGTTCGTATATGCATGTTAGAAGTGAACGAGTACTTTTGGGAATTTTAAAGTGCTCTCGTGAGACTTGGAGACCGGGTTAGCTCGTCGTTTCCCTCGAAATATTGAGATACTGCATGTGAGACCGTGACGCAGGAAAGGGGACAATTGGGAATACAAAAAAAGGTTACGGGTGTTTTCTTTGCCAAGATCGTTGTTTCTCAGTCAGTTGTCGAGTTTTTCCGGCGTTGTAATGGTAAAATAAAAATGAAATAAACTAAATAATAATAATAATAATAACATTATTAAAAACAGAGTTTAATAAAAATAAATAAACTAGAGATCATTATACTTTGAAAAATTCTAAAGGGGAATCGAGTGCCAAATAGTTGTCTATTAAAATACTGAGTATTTCCACGGAAATATCTAATATCTCGATTGTCAGTTTATTTTAATATTTCCGCACTTTAACAGACATTCCTTTTAGAAAATTTATTGTTTATCTTTTATTTTTATTATTATAGGGTAGCTTGACCAGTGAACGGAAGACCCACAATAACTCGAAGAAAAATATTTCGATAAATAAATATAATAAAATAAAAATAGAAGTGGTAAGAAATATAATTTCTCTTTTAATATACACTAACGCAAAAAATTAAAGAAACAGAAAAATTTTATAAATTTTTTAATGATTTTTGAAAGGCTGTAACTTTGTAAAAAATAATCGTATCGATATAAAAAAAAGGCATTTGATAGCTTGAAATCTCTAGTTTCGGCGCATTTTTATCAAAATTTTTTAAGAGCTCTGGTTTTTTTTCCGAAAAGCCCACCGACCGTAGAAAAATTTTTGTATATATATATATATATATAAGATGATTTAAAAATAAATTTTTCTATTTAATATGAATAATAACAATTAAATAAAATTATTTTCTTTCTACATTTCAATGTACTGCTTCATTAACACCACCACTAGTTAACACGTGACAGTGAACTTAGTAATTATTATAATACTCTTACTAAATATTAATTAATTTTTAGGTAGATTTTTTTAAAAATCTAACTATTGTATTTGTCCTCATGGTCGATTTTACAAGGGATTTCGTCATAAACTATCATAATTAGTTGAGTAGAGTTCAAAAATACCACTCGTTGAAAAATTTATATATGTATATATATATTTATGTCATAGAACCGACTTTTGAGGACACGATTGCGTCTACAATTCTTATCCGATCTTAATGAAATTTCCTACACTTATTCTATGTGTGATTACCACGGTTAAGTTCGAAGATGGGCTGATTCGGTCGATTAGTTTAGAAGTTATGGCTGTCTGAAATTTCAAC
The DNA here is from genome assembly GCA_964016945.1 of Microplitis deprimator. Lineage (NCBI taxonomy): Eukaryota > Metazoa > Arthropoda > Insecta > Hymenoptera > Braconidae > Microplitis > Microplitis deprimator. The sequence continues at coordinate 7,064,223 of OZ024708.1, forward strand.
GATTTATCGAAAAAATCAATTTTTAATCACTTTCAAGTCCATATAACTTTAAAACTACAACTCATAGATAATTTCTGCAAAAAGTATTTTAAAGCGTGACTAATAAGCTTTAATTTATGACCTCAAACTTTATATTTTGACCATTTCTTCCAATAATTTCATAGCCTTAAAAATTTTAATGGAATCAAAAAATGTTGAAAATATGGTTTTCAGTCCACAGAACTTATGCTTGTTCCATTATAATCCAGTTTTGTCAGTTGAATTTTATTGTGCACAAATTAACCTGTAAATTTCACTGCTATTTTATATTTTAGAAGTATTTCTTTTATTACTTATAATGTATCAAATGTACCTCTACTCCCAATGATTATCACTTGTCTTGTCATTACGATAGCACCCACAGTTCTTATCGGATCTTGATGAAATTTTTTACACTTATTCTATAGGCGATTACCTTGATCAGGTGCGAAGATGGGCTGAATCCCTCGAATAGTTTTGAAATTATGGCTGTTTGAAATTTTCATGATTTTTCGTAAAAATCAGTTTTTAATCAACGCTAAAGCTCATATAACTTCAAAACTAATATTTATACACAAATTCCGTAAAAAGTATCTAAAAGCTTGACTAATAATCTCGCATTAATGACCTTAAGCTTTATGTTTTGACTATTTCTTTCAATAATTTGATACCCTTGAACTTTTTAATGAAATCAAAAATGTTGAAAATATGGTTTTCATTCCACATAACTTATGAATTTCCCATTATAATACAATTTTGTCACGTGCATTTTATTGTAAACAAAATAACCTGTTAATTTCACAGCTATTTTATATTTTAAATAAAAGTATTACTGTTATTTTAACTGGGCTTGTCATGGTAACAGCGATTACAATTATGATCTCATACTAATTAAATTTTCAATACTTTATTTATGTGAAGGTTAGTTTGGTACATTACCTGTATAATGTTATGTCAAATCAACTATCTGAAGTTCTCTATCAATAATAATCGTTGTCTTTTTTTACCCTCACTCCTAGAAAACGAGTCTAATTTCATATCATGACTATACACTAACAAGATGTGTATGTATAAAACTATTTTTTTATATCAATTAATTGAAAAATCTACCTTCCATTTCGGCTGCCGAATGGCCTTTTTTTTATTATAAATTATGAATTTTTATTCAACTAAAAATCATCAATTTGATTTTTTTATTGTTTATTTTCAGTTTAATATTTTTTTACTAACATTTTTTTTTAAATATCCCGCTTTTTTGTTTTAGATGTCGCTCTTTTCTTTCAAATCTATACTGATACGTTAGTGCTGCCATCAGTAGTTGATGGAAGGAAACAATGAAAAAAATAATAACAACAGTAAAAATAAATATGGCAGCTAATTTTTTCGCAAATAATCAGTTTTACGTTTTTAATTAATTACAATTAAACTAAAAGGATTTAGAGTGATTTTTATAGGGATTCTTATGATGAAAAATACAAAGACAATAAAAAAAAGTTAGGTCGATTAATTGTGTCTGTCGAGAGTTATCGTGTTTACGAAGTTTCATACGTAACAATTGACAGCACTGGTTTTTAGAATTAAAATAATTTATTTAAAACTAATAAAATAACGAATTGTCTAAACATTAGGTTCAAATTGTCCCTTAATAAATTCTCTATATGCTAGTATACAATCTTACCTACATGGTGTAATTAAAATAGTGTAGAAATATTTTTGTGTGAGTAAAATAGTAAGAAAAAAAACCGTTCATAAAGCACCCTTATGTGCAATATATAAATTGGTTTGATTTTTTTTTGACGTTGTATTTTTTTATGGCAAAAACCCTTTTGAAAATTACTATTTAAATCTTTTTTGTTTAATTGTAATTTATAGAAAACTTAAAACCGTTAATTTACGAAAAACTTAGCTGAGATTTTTTATTTTTATCATTATTATTTTTTTTTCTCCACTTACTAGCGCAGCAGCACTAGTTTGACAGTAGGATTGAAAAAGAAAGAGCCACATCTAAGAAAAAAGACGGAATATTTAAAAAAATAAACCCAATCAAAATTAAACGAAAGAAAAGACTAAAAAAATTAAACTAAGAATAAAAAAAATTTTAATTATGAAATAATAATATAATAAAAGTAATGATTGAAAAATAAAATAATAGTAATTACAATAAGCGATTGAGGTGTGTGCTTTTTGATTTCCAAACATTTTGTTTTATTTTATGTATTGAATGGATATCCAGCCATAAAGGATTTACCTCAAATATAAAATATGGGTGTAATTACTATTAAATTAATATTTATTAATATAAGTATTTCATATATTTTATTGGATCAATTATTTTAAATAAAAGATTATTAAATAAATTCATTACTGGACTGACAAGGGCACTTTAAATGAATTCCAATAAATTTGTGTTTAAATTCCGAGCATCAATTGTAAATAATACGAAAAATATCAAAATTTATATGGACATGATATCGTTGTTAAATTTAAATTTAAATTAAAAAAATAAAATAAATAAAGTACTTACATATGACAACGAGGTTGGCATTGGCACGAATTGCTTTTATTTTTCCATAAGGACCAACTTGACACTGATACTCTCCATCATCCGTCAATGAGGCATCACGTATCGTTAAATTATAAACACCTGAATTTTGATCACCCTCCAATTTAAGTCTCGGATAACCAACAATACTACCACCTAAACAGCAACAAGAAAAATAACTAAATAAATAAATAACGAAATAAAGTTTTATCCATTTAAAATTTCTTTGTGTACTTAAAGAATATCGTATAATATATTGAACAAACGCTACAAAAGTATCAGGCAGCATGAGATAAGAACGAAAAATAGGACGTGGATCAAGAGATGAAAGTAATCTGTCAGAAAATTTTCTTTGACAAAGAGCTTACCGGGTTGGATGACGAAAGCAAAACCATCTTTAGCCCACTGTACTATTCCCATTCGTTTTCCAACGACACATGGTATCATTACTTTTCCTCCTTCTTGCACAGAACTATTTACAGGCCTTACTTTGAAATACTGCTGATTTATGTCACCTGAAACAAACAAATAAAATAATAACCTCTGTTATTTTTTTTATACTCGTAAAATATTTTTAAAATTTATTTTATTATTTGTTTTTAAAGTAAACAACCAAAACAAATAGTTCTTTTTTCCATTTCAATAATTAAAACTGAAGCACTAAATAAATATTTTTAGCAAATTTTCATGTTACGACAATTTCGTTAGTTTAAAATGCAGAAGATGGTTTTAAAAATTTTTTTTGTTTTTATTTTTTATTAAATGTATTTATGATTTCTATTTATAAAAAAATTTTATATTTTTTTTAATTATACGTCAGCTGTAGTAAAAATAGACGAGTAAACATGGTATGAAAAAAAAAATGACATTAATTTTTTTATACCATACTTGATAAATACCAGATACTTTTTTTACTTTGATAAATTTATTGAATTAATATAGAGAATATTCCATTTTTTAATGGTATTTTATTGTAGTCTACCTTTCATCTTTTCTCTTCAAATTTTTATTAATTAATTAATTTTTTTCTACGAAACGCTTCGCTTTTCGTTCAATTTTCTACACTTTTTATTACTGAAAAGACTCGTGAAGTTTGAGTAAATTTACGTTTAGTTCTGCTCTTTTAGTTTTGCTATATGTTTTTATTTGGATGAATAATTTTATTAAGAGTTTAATTAAACTCTGCAATAAAAATTATATACCAAGCAATATTTAAAAGCACAAAAACAAATTCATTTAAAAATCAGATTTTTTTTTGTTTTGATGTAAAAGTAATTATACATTTTATATTTTTTTTTCAATTTTAATTTTTAGTGACGAACTTAGTTCGAATATAGTAATGGTTACCATAATATAATATAATGGTAACGATTACTATAATATATGGTAACCATTACCATAATATATATGGTAACCATTATTATAATTCTTTCACATGCGATATGGGAACTGTGACCATAATGATGGAAATTATTCCCATACTTATGGGAACTTTTCCCAGAAAGTATGGGCCTATACCCCATAATTCCAAATAATCATTACCATAACCGTATGGGATGATATTTCATAAGCGTACTAGAAACGGTTACCATAAATTTCTCTCCATGTAGGATCTGAAGTAAGCAGACATTAGCAGGAATTGGTGCACGTAAATTCATTGCACTCAATGATGCATAATTTTTTGGCATTGTCTGTTACAATTTGTCGTGGACTTGCCTTAAGCGATGTAGAAAAATTGAGTGTATAGATCAGTAGAAATCTGGCAAGTGTCCGTACCCTCAAACCGAATAAAGCATCACAACTTTATGATATACTCTTTTATTATTATTTTTTTTTTTCTATAGTCGTTTTGAGTTTTTTCTTCTATTTGAAGACAGTAGGAGTAAAGCAGTTGGTTATTCATTCGAGCGATGAATTGAAATCGAATCGCTAAAGTCAACGTTCCGTAAGTAACTAAATGACTGTTTTTTTTTTTTTTTCCGCGTGATAAGATAATTCGGTTGATTTATATGATATTTTAATATTTATAATTAAGCATGCCAAAAACTTGTCTCCATTAAACTTTTTACTACTGAAAGTTTTACAATCAAATCGAAAAAAAAATACAGATTATTTTTTTTTTCTCAATAAAAACTTTAGTTTTCATGTTATAAAACTATTGAGGTCAAATAATAAACCGAATACCGGCAATTCGCAGTTCTTGTCACGTTTAAATGAAGTGAGAGAAGAATAACCAGAAAATAAAAGAAATGTCTCTTTTCATTGTCTATCTTCTGTTCTGTACTTATATATATATACGTGAACGTTAAAAGAAATAAATAAAAAATAATAATAAAAGATGTCTTTTACTTTAATATGAGGTGCTGCTGCAAACATGACGCTATTTTTGCTGACAAAAGACAATCGTCTTTTATCCAGCACAAAAGATCACTACGTAAGTATAAATATTTATATATATATATATATAACGCCTTTTGTTTTATAAATTTATCTTAAATTATTAATTTTAATGATAACAATGAGTTAAAAAAATATAATTATTACAATAATAGCGTGCAATATATTATTAAAAATATCTGTGATAGAATCTATAGAATGCGGATGTTTTTATATAAATCATCTTATTAATTACATGAATCATCTATGCGCAATATCTCAATTAATAGACGTAAATAAACCGTTCGACATTTATTACATACCTATCCGTTACTACTTAAACTAGATATCTAACAAAAAAGAAAGAAAAACCGTCGATATACATGGATATATTCAATGTATCCATATAAAAAGTGGAAACTGGTGTTAAAATATAATTACGTTAATAGTTGCACCCGGGATGATGTCTTGGAGAACGTAGATGGGAGTTGCAATTAAGCATAACGCAAACTCGGATCAATAGAGCGGGAAAGCTGAACAAGGTGCAGAAGCAGTTTAGATAAAGATGGAGACACATGGCATATATGTATATACAATAAAAGACAGAAGTAGTGGCATGAGTATGTTGGAGAGAGTAAAAAAGATGAAATAAGTGAGAGACAAGGGTGTGCGATAAGTAATGTAAGGTAAGGTAAGGTAAGGCTGTTCACCCGCGGGCAAAACATGAACTTCACAAGCTGATTAACATGCCCCTCTGTCTGGTAATGTAAAGTGCACGCGGTCGACGTGACGGACGTGAGGAGCCACTTCTCTCCAACTTTACTTGCATTGCTTTTACCACCAAGTCTTCTGTCTTCTATCTTCCATTCTGATCCATTCTCACTGCACTTCTCACTTGCATTGCTATTATACATGTGGTAGAAGCTTCTCCCTAGTCCTCTACTCTTGACTTGTATGTCGCTTTGACTCTACCATACAACTAGTAGTAGAACTACTACTACTACCACTACTATACTATACTATACTATACTACTAAACCACAATACTAGTATTACTACTACCACTACTACTACTACGTCTAGTACAACAACTAGTACTTGTACTATGGGTGACATGAACCATCAGTGATACAATTGGTACGCACACGTGTATAAAGCATGTACTTCAACACGAGTGACAGAAGTGGATTCAGTGGAGTAACCAGCACACGACAGAGAAGCATAATTAGCCGACGACGATGTAACACTGTGACAAGTTTACAAGAACAGTATACAGAGAGATAGGAGGTAATTATGTTGGTGTGGGTGAGAGAATCAAGTGCCGATGGCAAATCCTATACGAATACGACGGATTATTGTCAGGCCAACTTGACTTCTGTTATTGGATGTAATTAATCCGACAACCGTTAACTTTTATATGGATTTCAGATTTTAAATGTCGGATGTTCGATAATCATGCTTACATATTTTATGTTAGAGAAAGGAAATAATTTGGTAGTTTAAGTGTGTGAAAATAAAAAATTTTTTATTTTTGTCGCATCAAAATGATAAGTGATGTCTGACCGTTTCGCTAACATTAAAACGGTGTCCGCTCAAAATATCACAAAAAAAATTTTCCATACAATAATAACCATGCTAAAATACCATAAAACTAAAATATCCACTGACAGAAATAACCTGTTACAAAAATTACTAAATACAAAAATAACCATAAAAATGAAAACTATATACTAAAATATCTAGTTAACAATATCTGCAGACATTAATATCCAATCGATATGATATAAATCTGATATAAATAAATGAATAAAAAAAATTGATATGAAATGATGGCAATAAGTTTTTATTACCAGGTTATTATTGTATTTAGTTATTTTTGTACTTAGATATTAATTACAAGGATATTATTGTGTCTGGTTATTTTTGTATCAAGTTATTTTTGTAAATAGTCATTTTTGTATCAGGTTATTTTCGACTAGTTTTTATTGTGATGGTTAATAAAAACAGGGTATTTAGGACTGTAACCCATTAAAACGTATCAGTATTTCATGACAAACAGTTAAATGACAATAAGCTCAATATTTTAAATACAAGACTCTAAGAAATAAGTCTAATGTATTTTAAGTCGATTATTATAATGGTCACATCGAAATTGTTTTTTTTTTTTTTTTTGTACGTTGATGTCATATTTTTTGTATGTATGGCCACATGTTTATATGAAAACTCTTGAAAAATGCAATGAATCGACTTAATTTTTTTTTTAATAAAACCAGAATTTTGTAGAACGGAATCTTATTGAGTATCGCTATTCTCATAAAGGTCAAGTAGTTGGTGTATTTTATCAAAGCCATTATCTTATTTCTCACCATTTGTTTTTATTGTTTCGGTTTTCTACCGAAGACAAGTAATCGTATTGGCGTCGAAGTCTTAAAATAATGCCAATTTATAAAAAAAACGAAAGCGATTGATTTTAAAAAAATGATGCATGACAGATACACTGATTTAAGATTTGAAATTCAAGTCAATCAAAAATTTTTACATACAAAATAATAATTAATACACTTTATCATGGAATAATAAAGCTTTATAACATTTTTAAAATATATTTGATCTATTAATTGAATAAAACAAAAGTTGCTGATAAGCGCGATGGTCTGTAAGATGTCACAAGTCAACTAATTGTAAAATTATTTTAATTTATAATTTAAAAATTATCACATATAATTTTATAAATTTGAATCTGAACTTTATCATAAAAATGTATTATGCAAAATGACATTATAAAAAATATGTAAATAAAATATTATACAATACTTCAAAGATAAACGAATAAAAAATAAAAGCTTCTAATTTAAAATTTGAAAATCTTCACTGAGATGATTCATTGCAAATTAAAATTTTTATTATTTTTACTGTCTCATGAATATCCCAAGTAGCACAGAGTCAACTTTAAGATGTCTTTTAAAAGGACAAGACAAATTTTTTTTTTCTCAGTCATCTTTTTTGTTATGAATACGACATGCAAATGTTTGTTCCGGAGACAGAGACGAGTTGTGTTGTTTTTCCTGTCTCATGTCAATTGAAAAGTCATTTAGATGACTTATTTTACCACTATTTTTGTAATTTACTTTTTGTCGTCACTTGTGTCAAGTCTTCTAAGCAGATACTTTTTCGGTGACATAAATATCTGATCATTTTGTCAACATATCGTTGCCTTATCGACAAGTCAAAAAGTAGCCTAAAAACTGATATCTTATAGATGTCACAAAGGCAAGTGTGCTACCTGGGATTTGAAGTATAAATTTTTGGATTTTTCAAATTTTTTCTATTTACTTCAAAGAAAAAAAAAAAAAATTTACTAACGATGTAATTACTCTCAGAATAAATGATAATTTTTTGTAAACTTATCAAAGTGAATAAAAAAAATGGGAAAGATTGCATGGAGATGATGATAAGAAAAGCCATGGGATAAGAAGCAAGCATGAAATGATAATGACTATAGATATATAGTACAGTATAAAATTATATAATAGTGAAGCGTGAAGAAGGCAGAGTGTGGATAATTGGGAGGCGTTTATCTAGATACATATGATATGGCCGAATATACACGCCAGTGTATAGCATAAAGCGGAATATACATATATATATATAGTAACTACTTTTAGCTCTCATGAAGTAACTATATGATGCGATGATTGTAGCATTGTCATAATCACGCGAGGTCATTGTCAGATCTTACGCTTTTCTTATTATTACTAAGCCTGTTGCATCTCTGTTATTTCATTATTCTCATAGTTATTATTTACTCGTAATTATCACTGTTATTATAAAACTGGTAACACAGTAGTTTCTGTATACTATTTAATTTATACTTTACCTTTTATTGTATACGTTTTATTAACATGAATGATGTGAATCTAAGTTGTCTTTTGTGTTTTATTTAGTCAACACAAATATTTATTTTAACGTTAACGTTAATGTCGGATGTTTTTAGTAGACGTGGTCGTGGCAAGAAAAAAAAAAGAAGAGATAAAGAGAAGAGAATAATATAAAGGAAATGGTAGAGGAAATGCGTATACAGAGAAAACATTAGAGTTTAATTCTTATTCTTGGTCACAGTGATATTTTTCTAACATATATATAAATACAAAGTCGAGTAGCTATAACAAAGACCATTTCAAAGAGAATGCGGTACATGGTTTACTTTATACTTGGATGATTTTCATCCTGACAATTATTATATAAAATGTATATAAATCTTTTTTGTATATATTTATATACTTATTTCTTTATACATTGTAAACTCTATTGTATATTTTAAGTTATTAATTAATGAATTTTAAAAATAATTCACAGTCTCTTTGTAATTGAAAAAAATTTATTAAAAAAAAAGTAAAGCAATTGCATCGAAAATAGATTTCTATTTATCATCTCACTCTCTTTAACTTGCAAAGCCAAAATCCTTCTCTATATTCTCTTGACTGGCCGTTCATTCATCTCGTCGCTGTTTCCCGACTATTTACGAGGTCATGCTCGAGCACGAGCTCTCGACTCGGCAAGCGAATATTTTCACTGGACACGAGGGATTATTTACGGGCGTTTGGGATCGGTGGACGCCGCCACTGAACTACCCTCACCCACATTTCGTTTTGCTTCTCCGTTGGCATTCGTAACTAGCCTCACTGTCCTCTTTTTTATATAAAAAATTTTTTTTTACTTTACTTTTTTCGTCTACATTTACCCTCTATACTCGTACGTTTCGTACGGACGTACGTACGAATGAACGAGATGTAATCGTGAATTCTCGCTGGCTTCGCCGCTTTTTTGACGCAGAACCATCGAGGGGCGTATTCCAACATTCAAGTATCTCACGCCAATTCTACCAGTTTTATTGTCATAAAAATATATACTTTTTTTTATTTTTTACCAATCGTTATTTTTATTTTACAAAAAAATATATTACAATTGATAATTTTTTTTTCATTTTTAAATTTAAATTATATATCTTCTAAAGTGAAATCACAAATTTCAGTGGCTGTTAGTCATTCGAAACAAGCCTAATTTCGGACTAATAAGATTTAATAGATTAAAAAGTATCGGTTACTTTCTTGAAACAGAAAATGTCTGTACACTGTAAAAAAAACGGTGTCTCAGCAGTGTCAGATGTTAAATCTAACTCCAGGTGTGCTGTTAGAATAATGATGTTGGTGTGTTACTATTTTTTTCTGTGCTTAAATAAACTCAAGATACCTTTTATTTTCTTCCTACAAAAAAATTGTGCTACGGAAAACTTTCTATTTAATATATTTTTGATATAAAACTCACTCCGCTGAAAAAAAAAAACTCCATATCGACGTTCTAATTAGCAAATTGTCTAACTGACTATTTTTCATAGGTGATCTTTGCAATTTTCAGATACTAATAGTCAGAGAAAATATCATTTGGGTAACCTTGACAAAAATACTATACATATTGATACTGCCATTCTAATATGCGCTATCCCACATTTGGGAAATTTTTCAGACGATAAAAACGTTTCACGGTCGGCAAAGAAAAATTATTTGTATTATGCTTACATTGGTATAACCTACAAATTTATTTTTATGTTTTCATAAAATACAGGCACTTGTAGTGAATAAATAATTTTGAATTATATGCTGTAAGAAGAGTAAAAAATTATGCATCATTACCTTCTTACTCATGTCGTTAATTGCTTCCTTAAAATTAACTTAAAATTAAAAATGTTAAGCGTGACTAAACCTATACGAATGTGGGATCCGACATATTAGAATGCGCAAAAGTTTGCGTGTAGGATACGACATATTAGAATATTTATTTAAAAATACTAAATAAACAATTTGACCTCTACAATTTTTACATAGCTGCACATTGTTACAATGATTTCATTTTTCAAAAAAAGTGAAAATGTCAAATTTTGTGGAATAGGGCATATTAGAATGGCAGTATCGATATACTAGATATGGAATCGATTTTTAGATGAAAAAAAATTTTTAACTTCCTTTTTTTCGCATAAATGGAGAATTTTCTGAAACGGAGTTAGATAATTTGCTAATTAGGACGTCGATATTCGCTCTATTCGCAGAGTAATTTTTTTAAAACTCCTGAACTCCGAGTGAATTCAGATCGAAATAAAATTTTTACCTACTTCGAATTAATACTCGATTTTTTACAGTGTACGCCCTATATATTGCCTTTACTTTGACTAATTCCATACATTAAAATTAAAAATTTTACTACAGGTAATTATGACAGATATATTATGTGGCCCAGGATAAAATATGATTTTAGACTTAGTGTGATAATAGACCTCATCTTCAACTCAGATAGCCAACTTTACTCTCAGATGAAATCATCTTATTCCATTCCTTATCACACTATTTTAATACAGTATTTTATCATTAATTAAAATTAAAAACACATTTATTATTATCATTAAAAACCTTGAATAATAACCATGAAATGTATATATAAGTATATAAAATAATGTATTTTATCTACAACAAAATCTTAGTTTGTGAAAATTCATAAAACTTTTAATAGAGAACAAACTTTACGTTAATGATACTCATTGTACTATGGCCAAAGTATAAACCGCTCGTTAGGCAAACTCAAGTCAAACCATCTTTTCTTTCCTCAATGCGCTCCGCTCTCTAAACTGAGACTTGTTCATTTTAATTTCCTTTTTGTCGCGTGTACATAACTGTACACATTTTTTTATTTTAACATCCCCGTCATTTATTATTATTTACCCTACGCTGTCATACTGACTCTTTCATTAACATTAATATATACAAATTATATATGTATAAGTATAAAATCCCTCGGCTACAAAATTCGTCTCCAATGACAAAGTTGATGTACATGAATATAACTAAATCTGTTTTACCTTCATTTTAAGCAAAACCAAAGAGGCTTATAAATCCCAATAGACAAAACATGAGGGGTTCACCTAAAAAGTTATTTATCAAAAATTTTTTATTTATTTACCGTGAGTTTGCTCTTGTTATTAATTATCTTCAATTTGTTTTCAAAAGCAAACCAACCATAAAAAAACTCCATTTACAATAAATTTAGTTTTGTATTAATTTAATTACCGAGAGTTACATTTACTTTTATCAAAATAAAACAAGACCTTTCTATTAATTACTTTTCGTCAAATTAACAGTTAAAAAATTTCAAATGTTACTAATATTGGTAAAGTTTTTGTAAGTGTTTAAATAAAAGGTGATTTAAAATTGCACATAATTGATAAATCAGATAATGAAAAATAAAAATGATCAAGAAGAGAAAATATTATAGTCGATTAGTGTAGACATCACCACCTGTATCATCAACTACATCTCAAGGCTTGCCTAAAGGTAAACTGAGATAGTTTATACCGAGCGGATGCTGTCAATTACTTGAGATAAGAATAACGACACAACTGACCTTGGACCCACGTCCTTTTCTTACGATTATTATTTTTATTATTTTGTTTATAGTTATTTAAAAATTTTTTACTTCATTTTATTCAATTACTATTTTTTTATTTTTTTTTTTTTTTAAGTATGTTCTCTTTTTACTTTATAGTCACATTTCCTCTACATCCAATGCGTAATAAAGATCCTATGCTACACGCAATTTACTGGAGAAATTGTAATCCTGATAATCGTACTAGCGTAACGTAACATAAGACTTCTTAGAGCTAGATTCCACATGATTTATTGTCCTCAATGACACTGAGATTCAAGTTAAAAGAAGCTTGTTTCGATTCTCAGATAACCAATATCCGTAAGTCAGAGGATTTCATAAATTTATGTTAATATCGCGATTAAGTGGAACTTTTCGCTTTTTCTCTTTCTATCATTAAAATTAATTTGCATTTCAAATCTATAACGGAATAGGTAATTTTAAATAATAACCTACATATGTTTATCAAATTTCCATCTCTTTAACTGTTTATTAAAGTATATAAATTATAAAATAATTTATTTGTAATACATATTTTGCTCATGATATAACTTTCAATAAAGTATAAGTTGTCTTGAGTTTAAAAATAAGTTTGTGAACATCGTTAGCAAGCAATAAATCAATCTATATGCAAAAAAAAAATAATTGTCTAACTAAATGGTTTAATTTGGGTGACTTAGTCGATTTACGCCAATTACTTTTAGTTGTAAATGATTTTCACATTATTAAACTATCTATTAATTTAATAACTTTAAGTAAAATTTAAATTATAACTTTTAATAATCTATAAAGTTTAATACTTGAAGATGTTCAATTATATATGACTTTTTTTTTTTTTATTAAAGAGACAGTTATGACTTTACACTCAGAAAATTAAATAATGGGAGTTACTATCTAGTTATGGTAAAAATTTCTACCATCAATCAGATAGTAGTAAATATAATCTAGATGATTGTATAAATCATTTAGAGTGTACTATTCACCATATTTATGATAATTGTTACAATCCTGTATGTTAACTAGAGTTAATTATTATTAATCATCCTAGATGATTGAAATTAAAAATTTAGCATAATAAACACAATTAATTAATTTTCTGAGTGTATAATTAAATTTTACAAAAATGAGTCTAATCATAAATTTCAAATCTTTATTTACGCTTGCGCTAGTAGTTGATCACACTATTGATCTTAAATAACTTGTTTCTGACTGGCTGCTGACACTGAAACTTTAAGTTTAAATCCAGATAATCACGTAAAATATAGTGTGTGACAGGATGAAACACGATTTCAAACTGCGGGTGAGATCAGTTCTCGCCTACGGCTCAGGCAGTCAACCTCACCCTAGTCCGAAATTGTATTATTTTATCCCTTGTCACACAATGTACTGTTTTGTTAAAAACTACTTTATTACGATTTGTAAAAAAGAATAAGGCAAGTTGATCAGTTCAAATTAAAGTTTCAAAAGTATCCGATATAAGAACTCGTAGTCACTTTTTTCAGTTTTCAATACGATAGTCAAGATAACAAACACTTAAGAGACCAAAAAAGACAGTTTTATAACTCGTGTCTTTAAAGTTTGATAAAAATCATCTGTTTGACTTTCCAACACGATCATATCATGCTGAAAAGTAATTTGCTATAGGAAATATATACAAATCATTGAGCAATTTTCGTTTACTCCAGACAAAAGAAAATAGTAGAAACCTTATCTCTGGATACTCCTATCACTTTATTTATATACTCGCGCAGGCGCATTGCAATCATATATTTGTTATTCTTATTCAGTCCAATACTTTAATCTTTGAATTGTACCTTCTAGAAGTTTTAATGTTGTCATAATGATGATTGAATTCCTCTCAATCGAAATTTAAAAACAGTAGTCATAAAAACTGTTTTTCGATACGTATTTTAAAAATGAGAAATTCGCTATACTTGTATAGCAAACATTGGGCTTAGGTTATGTTACATTAACATGACCCGAGACTCAATTCACTCGTGCGGGAAAGATGTATATATTCGATCTCATAAACAATGCAGCATCACCCAAGATTTTCTTCACCAATACAAGCATCTGCAAACCCTCATTTTAGTCATATGGATCAAAAATAACTATTTAATGAAAAGTTTAAATTGGCCGCGCTGTTATGGCTAATCAGCTTACGCCATATTTTTCTACAAACTGCAGCTAAGCATATTAAAACAAAAAGTAATTATTTTCTCTTTAAAATAGTGTTTCATTTTGATCGGTCTCCTCTACATGTAATCAACATACGATTTTGAATCCAAAAACACTCTATTTTGTGATTAAAAAAAATCCTAAATATAATTTTAAGAAATAGGCTGTACAACATCACTTTGATTGGGCTAAAATTACTCAAGTTGACTGTAAACTTTGTACTTTTTACTTTTAGTATATGATAATTTTATAAATTCTAAAAGCAGATTGATATAAAGATAAGTTTTATTATTGAGATAACTGTTATGGTAACTATTTTGTTTTTTTTTCTTTTTATTAAGGTAGAGGGTAATTTTTGTTAAGTATTATGGTGTGATATTATTGCGCGTTATGTGCCAAGAGTAAGTGAAATGAGTACAATATCAAGTGGTAAAATTTAGCTGTGGATTCACAAGCGTAAAGCAAAAAGTTTAAAAATTATATTAAAAACACGGGAAAAAAAAGAAAAAGAAGAAAAGTGGAGTTGGTGGAGGTGGTTTTTGAGAAAGAATGGACGAGTTATAATTTAATTGAGGACCGACGGACTGGCGCCCGACCTTTCGTCTGGCGATTGGAAAATCCGTAGGAAAAGCGCCAGGAAAACTTGGCTGTAAATGAAACTTGACGGTTTAGTTGTAGATGAGAGCAAGAGAGTTGAAGTTAAAGTAAAGAGTATAGAGTAAAGAAGAACGATTCGCCGTGAGGTCGTGGCTGTCGGGTGCAAGCATCCGCTTCTTGCAAAAGCATGATTAACCCTGCTGCTAGTTTAGTGGAAAAAGAAAAGAAAAATTGAGAAAAACGAAAAAGGGATTTTTTTTTAAAATAATATCATTTTTTTATGGTTCTATTTTTTATTTTGAGATTTTTGCATCCATACCTACAATACTTCAAGTCTGACTTTTCGAAACTTTTTCCCAGTCAAAATGTGTTGATGAAAAAGAGAACTATGCACATTCTATTTTTTTCTTTGTTTCGATAGTGCATAAGCGTAAGCCAAAAGTTTTATCGTTGGGTTTATGTTTCAATTTTTTTTTTTTTTTTTTTTTTTTTTTTTTTTTTTTATAATTATAGTAGAAATAGAATATATTCGATATACAGATTTCAAAAGGCTCTTTGTTAAAAAAATATATTCAATCGATTAATACCGACGAATTATCTTGCAGCTATAGTGATGTAGATAATAAAATAAAATAAAATTTTCTTCTGACTTTGTTAAAAATTTATCGGATTTAATTTAGGTAAAAGAAAATTTTGCAGAAATTATTCAAGTGTTTTGCTTTGATAAAGCCTTTATGTATAATATTATTTGTATTTTTTTGGACAAGAGTCGATGTAAAGTATTAACAAAATTTCACGATCAGGTGTTTTTTTTTTTTTTTTGTAATTCACATTTTTTTTTAAAAGTCTCTCTGTAAAAAATTTATCGAGCTTATAACCGATTATATACCATAACACACGAGCTTTGGTAATTTATATGAAATATGATCCTCAGTAATTAACGGACATAAAAAAAAATAAAATAGTTTACAAGCTTTGATCATTCATGTATAATTAAGAGCGTAATTAAAAAAAATAATTAGTTTTTATAAAATAATTAGTTTTTTTAAATTTACTTTGGACATGAATATTTTTTTTTGTTTTTTTTACAAAAAAAATTTATTTACTCATTTTGGTGTAGTCTTGATAAAAAAAAAAGTCAGAAGAAAAAAAAATGTATGTATAGTTTCATAAAAAATTCATACGATTGTTTTATCTGTCGTTGAATAACTGTTTCAAGTATTTGAAAGATACGACACTTCAAACTGGTAAGTGTTTTCTTCGGACAAAAGTACTTTTCCGATTTCTGTCAAAAGTATTCAACTATTTTACATAAAATAAATATATTTACATTCGAACTATAAATATAAATATTATACTAGAAGTACAAAATATTTTCATAAATCTTCATCACTAATCTTATTATTTTTATTTTTACAATATATATATATATATATATATATATATATATATATTTTTTTTTTTACGGCATAAAAACCTATTGCTCGAGAAATCATTTAGGTTCATGTACAAAAAAAAATATATATATATAGATTATGAAAAGAAATCTAAAAAATTGAAGTAACGGCAACAATGTATATATTTTTTTTTCACTTTCTTTCATTCGCCGTGACCTGATGATTTTCCGCAAGATTTTTTTTTTATATCTTTTTGCTAAAGAAGCTTCATATCTTACTTGTATCTAAAAAAAAAAAAATACTACATTTATAAAAATGATCGATCTTTTCACATTAATGTACTCTGATAAAAAAAATTTAATAAAGTTAAGATGAACTATATACTTTTTAGAAATTAAATTACACATGTTATAAATAAAGTAATATTTAGAACATTAAATTACCGAAAACAATTTATCTAATCCGTAAAAAAAATATATATAAGATTCAAAGTGTATTTTTTTCCTTTTTTTTTAAATACTTCCGTTTCCATAACGTTAATTTCTTAAGTTGAAACTGACGATTTGAAGAAGGGTGACGAATGAGGGCAAGGTGGTTAGATCACAGACCAAGGTGTAAAGGGAAGGTATATATGTCTATATGTAGAGTTGAGAAGGCATAAGTTCTTGGTTTGGTTAACTTTGTAAAGATAGAGAGAGAAAAACGGGGTTATATTTTTGTTCCGCTATGGTGAACTGTGTGGGATTCTCTCACGGGGCAATATAACTCCTTAACACTACATGGGATAGCTTATCCGTTGACTCATCTATGTAATACGACTGAAATGTCGGTAAGACACGAGCAACTGGCTCCTATTTACCTCCCTTTTAGTTTTCTTTTTAAACTTATACCTTTATAGTACTGCTTGGCTTTTTTCTTCACCTCGTTTTGTGCTTCATGGCTTTTATGTCTAACGATAATTAAGAATTCACGTCTCCCCACTTAACTTTTGCTCAACGTCTCTATTTTTTTTTTTTTTTTTTTTTTTTTTTTCATTTATAATATATTTTTCTTTTTAGTTTTCTTGTACTGCGGATGAATTTAAATGAGATGTCGTTACTGACTTTTTTTTTTTTTTACTCAATTCTCTTTAATGGTTGAATTAAAAATATATTTAAAACAAATATATTTAAATATATTCATACATTTTTTTTTTGTTTTTTTTAACGAAAACGAAGAATTCTGAAAATATTTTTTTCTACTATTTACCAGTAATTGTTAAAAAATGATTAAAAATGAAACATAGAAATATTATCGACTAATTTGTTAATTGAATATTTTACTTGAATTTTTAGTGCACTGAAAAAAATAATTGGTAGCAGCTACCTATTGGCAATTAGTAGCCACTACCGATTATTTTTTGGTAGCCGCTACCGATTATTTCGGTACCAGTTACCATATTTTCGGTAGCAGCTACCGAATTTTTCAGTAGCGGCTACCGAAAAATAATCGGTAGTAGCCACCGATTATTTTTTTCAGTGTGGTTTAAGTTACCACAAATACCCATTTTCCCTCTTTCACTATTATAAATAATTTTAAGAGGCTCATTTTCCGACATTTTCCTGCTCTATCTCTATCTACTTTATTAAGGGTATTTGTAGATTAATTATTCATCAAATATTGTATAGTTGAATAAGATAAAAAAATTATAATATTTAATAATAAACGTGAAAATCGGTTAAGCATCAGTATGCAATAAGTTACATAAATGTAATTAAATCAATTGGCCCATTGAATTACATAATAATACTTCACGTGGATTGGTAATAACGTCAGCTCATTGAACTGGAACTTTTTATCATAATTCTATAGTGTGGGATACAAACAAATAAAATTAATTTGCCAAATATTTTCTTCATATATTTTTTAATGACCTTCAGTTAATTTAAAAACATAAAAAAAAAATTTCCAATAAATTATGATGAAAAAATATTGGTAAATTTATAGAGAACAGGAAGTTGGTTAGCGGAATATGTATAAATAAAAAACTCATATAATATATATATATATATTTTTGAGTATACAAATAAATATCCAGTTTAAATTTCACGTTGGAAACGAAGCGCAGAGGCCAAAGTCCGCCAACCATGATTTACCGTCAACTCTCGTTCAGGTAGTGTGCTGCCATATTTGTTTTATGATTTATTTGAAAGTTCAATAATATCATATATTATATATATACCAGCAAATATGAAATACATTTAAAAATATACTATCCCAGATTTAAAAATAAATTTTTCCCATATTAAATATAGAAATAATTAACAAACTGAATCGTTTATTGTAAAAACTCCAGATCTAGTTTTTGGCCAAAAAGTTTTTTTTTTTTTTTAATTTTTAGATTTTTTTTTAAGTTTTTCCATCATATAATTATTAGAAATCTTATAACTAAAAGTAAATAAGAAATAACTAGATGATGGAGTATCATTTATTAAAGAAACACCATAAATTCAATAAGTTATAAAGTTTTTCAATTAAAAATAGTTTTTTATGAACGGCGAACGCATTGTTATATTCAAAGTTTAGATCTGAAGAGAAAATTATTTTATTTTAATTAGTACACTGTAAGAAGAGCGGTGTTGAAATGGACTTTTTCAAGATCGGACCGCTATTCAAATGAACTAACACCAGTGTAACCTCATACCGATCGGAGTAATTTATAAAATAGAAAAAAAATATCTACCTGCAGATTGGAACAATTTTCGCTCATCAAAAATGAAAAACATTTATGTAATTTGACTGCTTAAAGGTGACTTAAGGGGTAGTTCAAGATGGCCTGCAATTTTCGACTGAAATACTAGCACCTATGCAAAACATTTCAGAAATCTAGATCTAGTAGATTTTAACTTTTCATTTTGGTTTTTTATTTTCGTTCTGCGAAAAATGTTCCGATCTTCAGGTACATAAAAAAATAGTAATCATCCTTTTTTTAAATTTTATTAATTTAATTTCTACTAATTTTTTATTAATGTTTCACCGATATTAAATTGAAGAATATTTATTTTTTGTTGAAAACCCTCCAAGTATTCCTACAATCATTATGTTTACCAGAAAAGGGGGTTTTGACTTTTTTTGGAAAATTAGGTCTCTTGGACTTGAAAATTTTCTCATGAACGTTTCAATTGATATACATAAAAAAAAATTGATTAGGGTAATATTTTTTCTGGAGATTTTTAAAATAAATAGGGACAATTTATTAGAAACTGAAAAAATAAATAAATATATGTACATAAATAAAAAAAATTTTAATTTTCAATACCTAGTTTATTTTATTATTCATGAACTTACAAAATTTAGATAAACATCACCGTTTATTATTTTATTTCATGAGAACATTAGTTTAATATATTTATTAAGCAAGTAGATGAGGTTATAAAAAATCAAAATGAGTATTTATAAAATTTGTCAAATTCTTTAATAGAATAAAAAAATTGATATTCGTGAATAAAATAGTTTGTTACTCTCAGCTCTACAAAATTTTGTTTTTTCAGTATGTAATTTTAATTGATTCATATGTGCAGCGAAAGCATCTTCTTAATGATGTTATGAAAAAATACATTTACGAATAATATTTCAAAGAGAATGAATTTGAAAAATAAAAATGTTTACCTTTTTCTTTTACAAAAAATAAACTATTCGATTAATTAAAATAATAATAATAAAAAAAAAATATTTTCTTTGACTACCTCTTCATACATGTATCTCCTTTGACAAATTCAAACGGCAAATTTTTTATCTAAATATCCAATAGAAAAATATTATTTGAGCGAATATAAAAAAAAAGAAAATAAATAAATAAATGAAATAATAAAAAAATCATCACTAATGCGGTGAATGCGGCTTTGCAGTTGACTGCACTTTTGTCTGTAGATATATACAGCGAGAAAGTTTACAAAGGATACAGGAAGGTGAATATTTTCATGGTTTCACGGTATAACCGTGACTGGAGAAACGAGAAGCTACGAAAGAAGAGTAAAAGAGAATAAAGAACGCGGTTGTCTCGTGTGTCACACACATCCGTGGCCTCCAGGCGCACAAGGACAAAATGTACGAAAAGGATAACTAGAGAGCTAGCAAAATAACGAACGAGTAGTCAACTCACTGCTTTTATGTATTTTATATAAATATATAGATATATATATTTGCATATTTTTTTGTTACTCCTATAAATATATATTCACTTTTTTGACTTTGACATGGTCTCTGACGTTGAAAGAAAATCTGACTATAAGGTTCAAGCGTTCACTCAACATATTCATTAATATTTTATATTTATAATGTATGTAAAACTCTTTTTTTTTTTTATTATAATTTCATAGAATATATAATGTGTATGCATAAAAAAGTTCTCTAAAGCACATGCTGCCTTTTGTTCAATAATAACCGGCGACCAGTGGCCCATCTCGACCCGACGATTTATCCGGTATTCATAATATACTTGACGTGACAAAGCATGGAGAAAAGAACGCAGTAAAAATATCTGAATGTTTTGACATAAAAAAGAGTATCACGCCCTTTGGGCATTCCGAAGAATAATGGTAAAAAAAAAAAGTGACCTTTACCCTAGTGTGTAGAACAACTCCACTAAATTGCGCTCGAACTCTATATGCTGAAGAGACTGTATGTCATTTGATTTTTTATTTTGTTCGAGGTAATATTAATTGTATGAAGCCTATTTAATGAAAAAAAATTTTTGAAATGAAAAAGTTGATACTTGAAATACTTATGTAATAAATAAAATTTATCAAATGTTACAATAACACACCTCAAGTACGAATGTATGAAGCGTGAAATGCGGTCTCTTTTTTCCCACCCACATCGAAATATTTAACCTCAAATTTACTCTAGAACCTCGTTTGAATTTCTATGCTGTGTTTATTTTTGTTTCTGCGCTATAAAGGTTCAAATGAGGTTTTATTTTTCGACTAGAGTAGTCTCTCTTAAATATGTAGAGGAAGGACAGGTAAGACACCACCTCCCAAAAAAAAGTAAAAAAAATTTTTTAATAGTAAAAAAAGAGATTTCTAATACTGTTAATAAATGAAGATGTTGAAAACCAAAATTATTGGAGATAAATCACACATAATATTTAAATACAGTAAAGAAGATACCGTATGTATTTTTTGTGGCCAACAATGCATTGAGTCCACTGAAAAATTACTAAAAAAAAAGATTTTATAAAATATAAAGAAAAAACTTGAAAAACCATTTTGGGATACTAAAAATTGTACACAAATGATGATAAGAGTCATAAATTTACAAAATTTTGAGGTATTCCGATTTGCCCATCCTCTGACCCTGTATATTTTTTAGTTCATTAATAATCCAACGGGAATTACAATAGTGATTTTCGATATGTTTTCTACTTAACGAAAATCTAAGACTATCGTGAAAAAATAAAAAAAATGTTTTAGAAATCATAACAAAACTTTTTGATCTGAATTTTACTATTTTAATGTACCACATAAATTGTTGGTATTTTGATAGGATTTAATATCCAAGAGTATTCGAAAAAAAAAAACGTTTTAATTAGCCAAAGTATAAATTTATTAGTTATTGATTTGAATTATTAAAATTAATTAAACTGGTCTATGAGGTTTAAAAGATTCAGAACATCAAGTATTCTCTCTTAATTTACCAATGTGAGGTTTTTTTGAAAATTTTTTAATTAATTTTTTCGAAAGTAATTGGCAAACTTTTGAGTTTGAAAATACAAACATGTTATTATTGTGAAGTACTTTACCAATATTTGATTTTCGTAGCAATAGAAAAAAAAAAAAAAATGACGAAAATTGAAGCTGAATATTTAAAATTTAAAAATCAATTTTTTTTACGACCCTAACATTCTGTCACTAGTATAAGCTATATAAATTAACTCAACTTTAATTTGAGAAAACAAATTTATATTATAACAGTTCACTGATTTCAAATAATTTAATCAAACAAGAAAAATATCGAAAGCTCTATTAAAAACATTAAAAAAATTTTAATATTTATCTAGGTAGTTTTTTTTGTAATTCTCTCTTCTCAAGCAGCAGTAACTTGATATTGTTAGATAAGAGCAGTGTGCATATGCACACACTAAAAAAGTAACAAAAAGCATTAAAAAAAATGATAAAAATGATTTTAAATTTTCTCGTTATATTCGGCACTGGGTATTGTTACGTTAACGTTTAGTTGGCAAATAGCCAAGCTCTGCTGCGCGAAGATTAAACCAACAGACGCCGGGATTTAACCACCGATGTGCTACCCAACCATACCCTTTTCTCTACTACTGCAAGTTCTGCTTCTACTACCACTACCACTACTGCCACTACTTTAATTTCAATACTATTGTGCTTTACTCGACTACCTATTTCTCCGCATCCACTTCACTTTCTTTTCTTACTCATGCTTGAACGATTTTATCGTTTAATTTCCTTTAACCCTAAAGAGTTATATCTTTTCCTTTTTCTTTCCTTATTCAAAACCTTATCTTCAATTTATACTTATGTACTCCATTTCTCTCAAGAATCTCTATAGTTCATTTGGGATTTTCGACTGGGACAATGACATACAAAATAGACTAACTAGACACCAGACACTGGAGTTTTGTCCTCAGTGTACAAAACCTTGCCCTATTTTTTTATTTTTTATGCCAACATAGTCAGAGATAATGATCTCTCGCAATCGATCTAAACGCAAGACTTTATTCACAGAAGATGTGTTTCTAGTTGATTGCAAACGTAATATAAACGTTGAATTTAACTAAGAAATTTACTTAACGTTACTATTACTATTTTATATTCAAGCTGGATAAATACTATCAGGGGATAAAATATTCACGATCATTGGAGCAGAAAGCACCAAGCTTGACAGTCAGTTCAATACTTTAATTTATTCTACGGCAACTTACTTATTCACTTGAGATTTTACCAACGCTAATGAGTTGTCAGAAATCCAAGTAGATAGAAAAGTAGATAATGTTGTCTTCAATACTATGGACTTCTGAGGTTTATTAGCTTTATAATTTTTTTTTTCTTTCTATCAGATCAAAATTATTCATAATTAAAAGTACTGGATTATCTTAATTTTTAAAAATTTTATGATTGCATTTGTGTTAAAAATTATTCATTCACAAATAAATTGTTAAAGTTATAAATATAAATAAAAGAAAAAATAATTAAAATAAAGTAAATAAAAATAGAAGAAAAATTTATATATATATATATATATATATATATATATATATATATATATTATTGAGTCGGTCAAGAGTGAAATAATGAAACCAACCAACGGTAGTACTTGAGTTTCGCCTCGGTCTTAAAAAGTACTTGAGACCCTTACAAATATAGCTAAACCGGTGCGATTGTTTACCCTCGGTTTGCCTGGTATATATATATATACAGTATCGGGCAAAGGACTAGAGGGGCGAAGCTTTTAATGACCAAGAGGTTCAATTGAGACTCTATGATAGAGAACACTTGAGGGTGCAAATATAGATTAAAATTATGCGCGATTCGTTGAACCGTGCAGGTATTGCATTGGCTTTTATTGATATGAGTGGATGATGGTGAAATTGTGAGAAATAAGAGGGACTTTAATAATAAATAACAATTAGCACTTTTTAAGTGGATTAATAATATTGTAAAGAATATTAACAACATTACAAATTACTTTTTTATTTTTTTGAAGTATAGTATTTGCTTCAAAAACTTTTTAACTTTCCGCTAAAGAAATTGACAATTTTTAGAAAAAAATATGTACCTGAGGATTGGAAAGTTTTTCGCGCAACAAAAATGAAAAAATTTGTGATTTGACTGCTTTAGGGGTAACTGGGGTTGAATGAAATTTTCGGCTAACATACTAGCGCCTATGCGAAATATCTCAAAGATCTAGATTCAGTAAATTTTTTACTTTTCATTTTGTTTTTTTATTTTAGTATCGCGAGAAACGTTTCGATCTTCAGGTACATACAAAAATAAGTTATCAGTTTTGGTCCGATTTTCAAAAATCGAGTTTTGAACAGATCTTGACGTTTTAAGGTCCTATATAGGAAGCTATCCTGATTATTTTCCAGATGATGTCCGAGTGTATGGACGTATGTAAACAATCTATATTTTTTAAATGGATTAACCGATTTAGATCTTTGGTGAGGTATTCGAAATTACTTATCAATTTCTAGATTCTGTGCGAATTTTCAGTGAGAAAAATTATTTTTCTCGGATAACTTTTATCATTTATTTTAAAATCTAATCAGCTCTGAAACTCTAAAATCCGCATTGAATACCACCTTAATCAACAAAATCGGATCATCGGTTCTAGAGATATCGTTGACGGAAAAATTTTGAAAAAGGGTTTTTTTAAACAACATCGGGATCATTAAACTGATTGATTCTAAATACTTTTTTTAGCATTAGAGGCTCAAAAATTGCGTCGGATGCCGCAGTAGACATCAAAATCGGTTAATTACATTATTCAAAAGATATCGAGGATGAAAAATCCACAAAACAACTATCCTCATTTTTCGAATCATTTTTGATTTTTTGAATTTTCGTAGATCAAGGCAAAACATTATTTTCTTCGAGCTCGAACAGCTTGAAAATGTATCGACGATACTGTTTTGGAAAGTTTTGGGGCTGGCCTTAAGGTCAATAATTTTCAAAATTTTTTAAATTGTTTTTTATTGTTATTTTAAGAGAGGATATACATTACGAGGGACGTGTTTGTCCCGCGTGAAGAGAAAAACTCAACGATGAGTACACAAGAGTTAAGAAAGGATAAGATGAAAAAGTTTAAATCCATGTAAGAAGGAAGAAAATGCTTCGTTCTTTCGTCCTTACTTGTGAGATAAATGATTTCATGCTTCGCTTACTCTGTATCATGCTTCGCGACATTTTCTTTGCCACCCTCTTCTAAGTTTCTTCATATTGCGATTCTTCTCCTTCACCGGTCTTGTTTTTTTATTTTTTTTCACTTTATACTTTTTACGTCTAATTTTTTTCCAAAGTTACTGCAAAATGAAAAGAGAACACGGGATCATCTTAGCGTTTTCTAGTATCTCAAAAAGATGTCCGTATAAGCTTACTACGAGGAGCTTACGGCAAATGGATTTTACTGTATAGTAAAAAATAAGAAAACTCATTTTCATCTTTTTTTCATCCTCATAACACTAAAACTCATTTTCACTCTACTATTTCTATCTTGACTCTCATACTTATTTTCTTTTTTTTATTTTATATTTTATCAACGTTCGGTTCTTGGACAACAAAGTTTATCGTGCGCTTTTTGTTTAAAGAAAATCCAATTTATTGAGACGCTACTAAAAAGCGAACAAGCTGAGGCTGCTATGAATATAACTTTTTAATTCAACTAAATTGTATTTGACGAAAAAAAAAAAATTATTAATTTACATTTAATACCATTAATTAGTTACTGTACGTTTCAATAATTGAATAAAAATGCGATACAAATATTTATAATAATATAAATGAATGTTTTTTAAAAATAAATATCATTTGAATAAAATTTAATTGCGTTCACTAAAAATTTCAGACGGAATTTTTTTTTTTTTACTTTATTTGAATAATTATATTTTTTATATTAAAATCATCCTCGATCTTTTGTACTCATTTAATACAGTACACTATGTTCTAGGTTATAGTTGTCTCGAGACTCCCACGCTCTGCGTACAATTCACGCGTTCGCTCACATCCTGCTATTCAAAGGTAAATACTTTTTTTTTTCTTCAGTTTTTTTTATATTCATTTTTCAGTTTCCACCCACCCTTTTATAGGATACAGTAATTACTGACGCGATGGGAAAAGTAAAGAGTCGAGCTGAATCGTGCTCTGAGTTTGTGCACATTCGTGTAAGCATACACGTACTAGATCGTAGAATAACGTATGAAATTAATTATTGTAATCAACAGTCACATATATATCATATATATGACCCTTAACCATCACGTAATGTTACTTATTTCATGCATGTAGATTTTGTATTTTAATAACGTAAGGAAAATATTAATTTTACAAATTATATAATTAATGAAATACTATTTAATTTTAGTATAATTAATTGTTTTACATAAGTAAAATCTATATTATTATTTTTCATCTATTTATCTATGCGATATATACAAACACATCTATTATTCAACAGATATATTTATTACGTGATAGAAATTTAAAATTTTATATTTCCGACGTCTGACAAGCTCGTTAAATATTATACTTTAAGTTTAGTTCAATGTTTATCGCTAGTCGATATATAATAATATCATATATAGTAAAAAAACGCATTTCTATTTGTATTTATATTCTAATAATAATATCCCCGCTCGCTTGCCTATTATAGCCGGGCGGCCGTCAATCTTTTTTGCAATGAAGTTGATGGTTTATATTTAAAATTAAAAAAAAAACAAATGTAAAAAAATAGTATTCATTTTTCAATAAATTTTTCGGTATCCCATTCATATAATATCATTTTTCACATGGAAAAAAGTGATACTAGAATAATAGTGCAGAGAAACTGTGTTTGGCCACTTTAGGGCTGGTTTTGGAAACGTAAAAATGTGGCGGTGGCCACAAATGGTACTTCCATCACGGAAAGATTAGAACCCGACTGGTTACTGTTCTGAACCCGACTCAGTATAGACCCGAAGATCAGAACGTTTTTCACGGAACGAAAATAACAAAATAAAATGAAAAGTAAAAAATCTACTGGATCTAGATTTCTGAAATGTTTTGCACAGGTACTAGAATGTCATCCGAAAATTGTAGGCCAACCCCAACCTCCGGAGTTATCTCTTAAGCAGTCAAATAACATAAATTTTTTTCATTTTCGTTGCGCGAAAAACGTTCTGATCTTCAGGTACATGACTCAGTACAGTGCTGGAAGAAAATTCTCGGTTGTGGTACAGTACGGGTCAGGTTCAGAAAAGTAACCAATCGGCCAAATTTGTGGTAATATTATAATAACAGTAAAGGTATTGTTTTAGCATCATGATTTTTTTCCGTACAATTTCGTAAGAAAGTTGCTGAAGAATAAGCTGGTAATTATTACTACCCCTGATTAAAAACTCCGATTGAAGCAGCTGAATTCCGATTAAATTCCGATTGAAATCCGATAGACTTTCAATCAAAATTCATTGGTTTCAATCGGAGTTTTTAATCAGGGACCACAATCTATCAGGCCCTCAGTTCACCGGAAAATACGAGTAATATCGTAACTATTTTTTTTCGCGCCCACAACGGTTTAATCGCCTAAAATTATATGTAATAGTGATATGAAGTGCCTAGACAAAATTCTATTTCCAGGTCAATCTTGTTATAATTTTTTAAATTAGTTTCAAATGGATGAGTAAAAACTAAACGATCTGAGAGAATTTTTTGGAAATTTAAATTAACAAATTCAATTTCATATTTATCAAGCTTATGTTCATAGAAGTTTGTGATTATTCTTCATTTACAATATTTTATTTTTCATCAATCAAATACTATTCGTAGGATGGTCTTATGAGAAATCTCTTTATTAGCTATAGTTCGAATATTACTGTCATTTTGACGATTCAGGGATAGACGACTGTATAGCTAAAATGACAATAAATACCTTATTATGAAGAAAGATGACTATATTAAGTATAACTATAATTACATTATGTATAGTCATTCTGATAAAATTTATCTTTCCGTGTAGGTATTACAAATAAGTAAATAAAAAGGAATAGTAGCTAATGAATGACAATGTATTCATTGTAACAAATTTATAAAATGATGAAAGGATAATGGAAAAAATGAAATACAAGAAATAGGGTATTATTTTTCCTTGACATCACAATTCGATATTATTTTTACAAGAGAATATCGTTTTATATTCTTTCCCTTATGTTAACATTATTTCACAGACAAGCTACCGAAGACAAGAAAAGATACGTAGGAACCGAAAAATAAGCAAAAAAGAAAATAAAAAAAAAATAGCTAAGAATTTCTTATAAACGGCGTATTCGTGTATCGTAGCTATCCGAGTTCTCTCTTTCTCTTTTGTCATCCCTTTGTATTTCGAGCTTTCTCTACTTCTATATATTCTACACTATACTCATCGCTATGCTATTTCCTACACTGCTATTCACTCGACCATTTTGCTTTACTTGCCCTCCAGGTTTCCCAACGAATTTCCATATGTCATGTATCTTTTTTACAGAGGATGTCGAGAATGGGATAAAATATGAACGATTTAGCTTTTAAACCATAAAATACATTTCGTATTTTTATAAACAAATATTTCACCAATCAAGCAACAATTTTTCTAATACTTCCATACACTCAGAAAATTAAGTAATTGTGTTTATTATGCTAAATTTTTAATTCCAATCAGCTAGAATGATTAGAAGGTTTTTCAATGCAAAAATAGTTAGTGTTATAATTTTTTTTATTAGGATTAATAATTATTGGATGATAGCTTCTGCAATAAATTTCGTAACAGTTACTATCAGGATCGTAACAGTTACCATCAGGATGATAACAGTTAATATCAGGATAATAATATTTACTATCAGGATGATAACAATTACTATCAGGATAGTAATATTCACTATCAGGATGATAACGTTTACTATCAGGATCGTAACAGTTACCATGAGGATGATAACAGTTACCATCAGGATGATAACAGTTACTATCAGGATGATAATGTTTACTATCAGAATGATAACAGTTACTATCAGGATCGTAACAGTTACCATCAGGATGATAATAGTTACTATCAGGATGATAATATTTACTATCAGGATGATAAAAGTTACTATCAGGATGATGAAAGTTACTATCAGGATGATAATAGTTACTATCAAGATGATAATATTTACTTCTGCAAAAAATTTCAAAACAGTTACTATCAGGATGGTAACAATTATAATTTCTGATGGTAACTGTTACCATCTGGATTATAAATATAACTATTTAGAATAATTATAATAATTAACTCTAGTTAACATACAGGATTGTAACAATTATCATAAATATGGTAAATATTACAATCTAGATGATTTATACAATCATCTAGATAATATTTACTACTATTTGATTGATGGTAGAAATTTTTACTATAACTAGATAGTAACTCATATTATTTAATTTTCTGAGTGTGTTATTAACTTACACTTTAAAAATTTTTCGGAGTAAATGCCAATTAAATCTGGAGTGAATGCGGATTAAATGCGGAGGATAAAAAAACAACGTACAGAGAATGATATTTATTAAAATTCCGTAACTCCAAGCAGCGCAGGTAATTTGAATTTAAAACAAAATTCGAATTTACTCCCGATTTTTTACATTGTACCAATAAATGAATAAATGAAATTTATGTAATGTCAATTCATTATCAGTGTACAAAAATAATAATAATTAAAATAATTAAATCGTGGGATTACTATCAGTAAAATTATAACGAACAACAAAAAAGTGTGAAACAAATAAAATTTAGCCACGTGCGATAAAAAAAAAGCGCCACAACAGGAGGCAAATAGAGTAGTGGAGGCGCGATTTATATCGCCCACAGTTTAAACATGCTTTTATTGTTCGTGAATCATCAAAAGAACACAAACACATGCATTTGAATGCATTATTTAATTATTATTATTATTCAATACTTTTTTGTCGTGGTTGTTTTTTATTTTATTTTTATTTCCTTTAATTTTTATTTTCAATCACGTCTTTTTTCTCGTTTTCGTTTCTCATTTAATTTTGTTTGTCTGAGTGAAGCCACTCATCGTCTCGTGCTTCCGTAGCAGATGGCGATTTATTTCTCTCTCTTTCCCTCTCGTATGAGTACATTATATATATATATATATATATATGAACGTATTATTATTAAGTTCGGGCGTTTATTTTCAATAGCCAAAACTCTTTAACTCACATGCAAAGCGTTATTAGCGCACTTAGCCTGAGGACACACACCGACTGATCAGATGTTTATTATTACCAAGATTACTGCGTGCGATATTTAGTCGCTTTATATCTTTTTATCTATCTATTTATTTTGAATTATCTACCATTCATTCAATCATTTTTCATATTTAGTTTTATTATTACACGCACAGAATTTTATGCAAAAAAGTATCCAAAGTTATAGTTATGATAGTATACTATCAGATTGATGGTAAAAATTTAACCATAACTAGATAGTAATTCCTATTATTTAATTTTCTGAGTATATACCGCATAGTACTTTTATCAAAAATCGGTTGGATTCTCAAAATTACAGTGCACATTGTAAATTCTGTTCGATGTATAAAAAAAATTTCTATATTTTCGCGCCAATTTCCGCTATAATTTTATATTTTTTATACGATGCCATCACCATAGTAATTTTTCTACAAATTTTTTATATGAAAAATCCTGTTGTTCTCTGTGTGTATCAAAATCAAAAAAAAAAAAATTTATATATATATATATATTTTTTTTTTTTGGTCTCGAAATAATTTTTGAGACCTAAAAAAAAAAATTTTATATATATTTATTAAAATTAATTTTATAATAAAAATATGAATGAAAAATTGTTGTTTGATATTCTTAAAAAAAATAAATAAATAAAAATCACCAACCATCTGGATCCGTAAAGCCTTACAAAAATTAATACTTGAGGTCTTCCAAAAGTTCATACATCTCAATATTATTTACCGGAAGTATAAAAAAAACTGTTTTTTTTTTCACCCCCGCGTAATCGATATCTCATAAGCCTTTTTCGGATGACACACCCGTAAAAAAATTTTTCTTTTTCGATCGTATCCAATATAAATAAATATAATAACAATAACTCATACATGTTTCAAATTAAATTTTTTGTTTCTGAATATGACAGTATTTCAAATTGAATTAACACGCTGTCAATTCATTTAATATACATGTCATTGTCATCGACAAATGAAAATTATAACTGTTGAGTGCAATTCAAATTATTTACGCTATGTCCAATTAAAAAATACATAATGAAAAACTATCTATCTCGAAAATTTATTTAAATGATTTTTATAATTTAATTTAAATAAAATAAAATGTCAAGTAACGAATGTCAACTTTACGTTCAGTTGGATTTTACATAATTAATGTAAAGTTTTGAGTATTAATTACTGAGTTGCTCAAGTATAAATTCATTTAATAATTATACTGCAGACCAAAATTATAAGCTGATGTATGTTGGTGTGGAGATGAGTAGCAGAGAGCAATCGACCTCTGTTTTCTCTGCACTCAGTTTATTGCTCTAATTTTCTTCACTTCCAGTGCACATTTTCTCGCGCATCAATCCCTATATGAGTGTATAATTATAATGGATGATCGATATAAATCTATATATATATACGTATACATTGTACGCCTCTATATAAACGCCCAGTTAGGTACTTCCTGCATTTGGCGCTACCGCATCCGCCTCTTCTGTACGCTGTGTATAGTAAAGCATCTCCTCTCTTCGGCGATTATACAGCTGAGACTAGTCGAGTGGTTGTACTCATGGTTTTCGCATCCTCGCACCCGTTCCCTCGTCTTTTACTTCCCTTCTATTTCCATTCCCTCCACGCGTTTCTCCCGTTTCAAAGTCGCTATCATGTAAATTGGAGTTTAAAATTGGCGCTAGAGCTCTCTATAGTGTACTATAAATGTACGTTGAGTAGAATTTAGATTCACGCTCAGATAGTTTGAATACTAAGAATTAAACTAAATTTATTTTTTGATACTCATGAGCGGAAAATATTTTTATTTAAAAAAAAAAAAATTAAAAATTACTAAACGTTTTTTTTATGTCACTAAATAAATATTTTTTTATATCCAAAGGTTACTGAAAACTTATTTAAAGTCACATATATTTATATAAAAATGTTAATAAATAAATGAATTTTAATTTTTAATTGCAAATCGTAAATCATTATCTTGTCTTACGAAAATTACACACAAACATGTACAAATGGATAATCCTGATGAATACGACAACATTTGCCGTAAATCAACAGTAGAGTTGTGCAACGAACAAACAATTTGACGAGTGTAAACAATTTGCTTCGTTTCACTGTTGGGTTCAGATGATGACTCGTGTTGCAAAACACAAATGACCTATATTTGTATTATTCATTGATGCATGTACAGTACTATTATCATTTCACAGATGATACAGTATACACTTATATACACACACACCCACACACACACATATATATATATATATATATATATATATATATATATATGAATATAAGCTAGCAATTCAGAGCTTTTGCCTACAATATAATCTAGAGTGTTATACTCTCGTCTCACTAGTACGTTAGATATATATATATATATATATTTCAGCCCCGTGATAATGAGCTTTCTCTCCATGTCAGGCATATAAATACTCAGTAAATCCAAAAAGTATGTAATAATTAACTTCATATTTATTAATATTTAACAAAAAAAAAATATTAAGTAAATCAGGTAAAATTAATTCATTTGATTTAGTGATAAATAATAATATAAAGTTATTATTATTATTTTTATTTAGTTTAAAATTCAATTATTTAAATTTAAAAATAATGAAAAATAAAATCCAATTACAATGGTACATGGTATTTTTTAACTAGGTTATAAATTAAAAACACGATGTACGAATGAGTTTGTCACCGGTACCATGTACTACACAATTTATTTCCTCTATTTTCTGATTGGACTTTAGTAATTAGAAAATATTTTTTAGTTACCATTACTGTACACTGATAAATTTTATGTAGACTACCAATTTATATTTTCAAATTGATAATAGCGACAATTTAATATACATACATCAATTTGTATGTTTATTTATGTAATTAATTGACAAATATTTTCACCACTAATATTTAAAATGAAATATAATATTTATTCATTGATGAATAAATATTAAATAATATTAATAGTTTAATCCAATATTTTATTGTCCTTTATTTTAATTATAAAAAAAAAAAAAAAAAAAATGTGACCGAAATAATTTATGGGGGAGATATTTTTGCACCCTTCGAACGCAAAGCGAAGGTAGTGCTCTACTGTCCCCTAACTTAAATACCAGGTTTTTGTCAAAATTTAAATTATATCCACTAATTTTTATATAGCACTTAAAAAAAAATACACCAAAAACCAAAGGACACTCCAATAAACAATTTAAATATAATTTAGTCTTGTTGCTGAGTATATTATTAAAAAAAAAAGTTGACCGACAAAAATTTCATTTGGACGTTAATTGGTCTGTTTATAGAGATGTACGTACGTGAACACGATATCCCGCGAATCATTCACTGGATAGATTTGTTTCTTTTTTTTTTTTATTATCTTCAGAGTTTTATCTAGTTGATCTCTTTTGATTTTTACTATTTTAATCATTATAGTTTTTTTTTATAATTAATTAAACGTAATAACCGATTATGGATTTTCTATATAACCTACAACATATTGCACACCTCGAATGCGAAGTGGAGGTAGTGTTCTATTTTTTTTTTTCCACTGAAGCTACCTCTGCCGAATATTATTGCAACCTTATTTTGTCTTCAAACGATATACCCGAAGATCAGAACGTTTTTCGCGGAACGAAAATAACAAAATAAAATGAAAAGTAAAAAATCTACTGGATCTTGATTTCTGAAATGTTTTGCACAGGTACTAGAATGTCATCCGAAAATTGTAGGCCAACCCCAACCTCTGGAGTTATCTCTTAAGCAGTCAAATTACATAAATTTTTTTCATTTTCGTTGCGCGAAAAACGTTCTGATCTTCAGGTAGATCTCAAACGTGAAGCGAGGGGATTAGACTCAAATTTTTTCTTATGTATATATTCTAATTTTTTTTTTAAAATAAAGTTTATTTCATTCAAGTC
The DNA here is from genome assembly GCA_964016945.1 of Microplitis deprimator. NCBI lineage: Eukaryota > Metazoa > Arthropoda > Insecta > Hymenoptera > Braconidae > Microplitis > Microplitis deprimator. Next base: position 7,098,695 of record OZ024708.1, read on the forward strand.
AGTATATTATTTTAACATAGAGAAGAAATATAACCTAAAAAATACTCTTTAATAATAATACTGCCTGGTAGTGTCGTTGGAGCTGCTGGGCACTGCCGTGCTCTCGCATACTTTAGTGATAAGCTAAAGGCTATTTGTGTTTGAAATCACTTTAATTATTGATTATTTTATTTGTGAGTTTAACTCAGTAATTGTTAATCTTGTAATTGACGGAAAAAAAGACTGTTGAAAATTATCTTTGACTGTTAATTGTATATATTCTATTATGGGCCTTCTACCGGAGTGCACCCTTATTAAGAAATAGTATATTCCATACCTAGGCCAGTAAAATAAAAAAAGTCTCAGAGCACATGTAATTGTTGGCCGAGGCGAAGCCGAGGCTGACAAACATGTGATCTGAGGCTTTCTTTTTTACTGGCCAAGGTGCGTATACTATTTTTCTGCTCGACGGAGCCGGAAAGTTGCAACTTCGATCAGGGCAGCGGCCCGAAAGTTGCCACTTTCCGGCCGGAGGGCAGAAAAATCATTTGAAATGATTTAAAATAATTTGAATCGGCTAACATACAGATATACACTTAGCACAGACTAAATCATTTCTCTTAATCAGGGCACCCAGGCGGCATTCTTGCACACCTCTTTTTTCATTTCTTTCTATTTTTTCTGTCCAATGTTAACAAACAGTAGCATGATAGTAGCAAAAAAAAATATTAAAACTGAGACAAAAATTTTTAACGACATCTAGCCAAGTATTTAAATTGAATGCAAATTATAAAATTTAATGTAAGTAGGTTAGTTTTTGTTTTGTTTTAATTATTATTTAACACCAAGTTATTCGATCAAGTAAAGAAGAATTGTCGATATTGTGATGTCAAAAAATATTTCGTGCTAATAAGCTTCGTGCTAAGAATAAATTGATTAGTGAAAACATAATTTAAGCATTTGAGGTGTGTACTTTTAGATATTCCGAATTTATTTTTTTTTCGAGGGTAAAAAAATTTTTGAGATAAAAAAAAAAAAATGTGAGTAAAAATGATAGTAAAACTATTCTGTAGTAAATGAGGGTTATAGCAAAAGTGATGAGCCGATGAGAAATAGGATGAAAAATATAACAGGTGCGACCACGCATGAATATTTGAGCAAACTCAACAATGGCACGTCGATTTGCTTCCCTTGTACACACACATACATTCATGTATATTTACTACGTGTGCGTGCTTTAAACTTATGACGTGACATTTTTATTCTTTTTGTTTTTCTAAACTTTTTTTTCTTTCTCATTTTTTTCAATTTTCTTTTTTTTTTTTTTTCCGTGTAAACTTAAAACTTTATACTTTTTTCCACAAGTGTAGCAAGTTAAGACGCAACTGTTTCCTCCAATATTTTAATATGTATGTCATCCTATGATGAATATGTAAAAAGGTAAAAGAAGAAAACGTCGAACGATATATTTTAGTAAAGAAAATTTTACAAAGAGAATAAAAAAAAACTTTTTTTCCGCATTGAATTAATTATCCACGCAAACTACTGATGAATATTTTGTCAAAAATATATTTATTTATTTACTTTTTTTTTTATTTATAATTTAACTAAAGTCTTTATAAAATATTCAATTGAATTTTACATTAAAAAAAAAAAAATAAATAAGTCAAGCTTTGAGAGATTTATAGTGACACAAATATTGAAATTTTTTAAAGATGAAATTTATTTAAAATATTTTATATTTAATTTATTAAAAGCTTGTATTAATTCATAATTTTTTAAACTTTTAACTTCAGTACTTTAATAAATGACAATGAAAAATTTTAATTTAACTTTTATTTAGATTTCTTTATGAATATTTCATGTTATATACATAATAAGCGCAATATTTTACAGACGAAACTCCAAGGAACAAATCTGATGACATTTTAAGTCGATTAATTACTATGGTCACATCGAAACATTTCTTTTTTGTACTTTAATCTCACATTTTCTGTATGTACAGCCGTACGTTTATATGATAACTTTTTAAAAACGCAATGAATAAACGTCATTTTTTTTTAAATCCATAATTTTGTAGAACAAAACTCTAGTAAATATCACTATTCTTATAAAATTCGTCCCCGGTGTATTTTACGAAAGCCATTATCTTATTTCTCACCATTTGTTTTTATTGTTTCGGTTTTCTACCGAAGACAAGTAATCGTATTGGCGTCGGAATCTTAAAATAATGCCGATTTATAAAAAAAAAAAGAAAAGCGATTGATTTAAAAAAATTTAATGATACATGACGGATACACTAATTTAAGATTTGATATTTAAGTCAATCAATAATTAAATTTATAATTTTTATATACAAAATAATTATTATACTTTATCATGAAATAATAAAGTATAATGTAATAAAACATGTAAGAAAACTTAAATTTTTGATAAACGCGATTGTCTGTAAAATGTCACAAGTCAACTAGTTGTAAAATTATTTGAATTTATAATTTCAAATTTATCGCTGGTATAATTTTTTTATAAATTTAAATGTGAATTTTTTTTTAAATTTACACAGTAAAAAAGGATTCGTCAAAATCAACACTTATCGTATGTAAAACGAACGTTTTACACTTATTTATATGTTATTTTGACATGTGAGTGTCGAAAAAGTTACACGCGTATATGTTAAAAGTAAAAAATTTTCCAAAAAATCTTTTGTGATGGTCGAGATTATTTTTAACATATTTTGTGTGTTGATTTGACAGTAACATACAAATAGTGTCACTTTCGTATAAAATAACATTTTTGTATGTTAAACATCAGTTAAATTGACATCCAAAAGTGTTAAAAGTTCAACACTCAACATTTTAACACACGCTTTTTTTACACTCTGACGATTCTTTTTTTACTGTTTATCAAGCTTACATTTTGTTTTTGATTAAAACAACAACAAAATTTGAATTTAGAAGCTAATAAAATTATTCAGCTTGTATTTGAAACTGTTGTATTTGTTTAGAAACATTTCAGACTTATCTCAAGTATTTTTTTTCTTGGTTTAAAAAAATCCAATGATTGACTCAAGTATTTTTTTCTTGGTTCAAAGTGATTTGATTCTCAGCTCAATTATTTTTAACTTCCCACTATTAAAATTGCAAAAAAAAAAAAAAAAAAAAAAATTTTTTTTTTCTGAGTAAGAGCTACTTGAACGATCTATTATTGTTAATGTATGAATTTCTTAAAGGAGTATAGAAGACGATGTAGTTACTGTGAACGAATGACAATTTAATAGGAGACAATGGACCATTATTAAATCATAGCATATTGAGTTGCATTAACGTTCTACTCCCTCGTCGTTGTCTTTGTGAACTTTCAATCTATATCTATATCTATATATTACATCGACATTTTCCACGACATCCCAGTTTCATACAGAGTAAATCAAGTATCTCTATTCTGGGTTCTCGTTTGTCGTTCAACGAACTCGATTATGCAAGCCTCCTTCGACTATTTCGAAATTCAAATTTTCCACGTTTATTTATTTATCTATTCTCGGTCGTGCACAATGAAAAAAATAAAACATTGCCACTTCTATTCACTCAAATAATTCGATTAATCTATTCACCATTGTTGAGTATTTAAAAATATATATATAAATATTTACAGTAATAGAAAAAAATAAATAAATTATTATTCAAGTGCCATAGCATAAATTTATATTTAATTGAATCATTTTATTTTTTATTTTTACTTGTGTATGTCAAAAGTAGAATTAAAGCTTACATAGAAAGTGCTCAAGTAATCCGATTAGATGAGTTTCCAAGCTTTATCTCTGCTGACAGGTTTTTAAATTTTATATTTTATTTTTATGAACAACTATTTTATCATCATTTCGCAGAAAAATTTATCGTTGAATGTATGTAATTAAAAGTCATATATGTAAAAAAAATATACATTTATAATATAATGTTTAACCTGAGTTTTATAACTTTTTTATTATTTTAACTTTCCGCTCTTAACTCCGTCATTTAAAGGCTGATGCTAATTTAAACCTATATAAATGTAATAGTTGCATTTAAGGGATTTGACATTTATATTGACAATTAAATTAATGTATTTTCAATACTTAACGAGTTGCAATTAAATTGGATCCATTGAGGGCAATATATTGAGATACTAATATATATGTGCATAGAAATAAACGGAGAAAAGATTATAATCCTTTAATACTATTGTTTGTTTATAAATTCAAATATTAAATTTGAGTTATTAAAACTGATATTAATGTATTATGGTACTGTAAGATATTATGTACCGGAAGATCAAAACTATTTCGCATAACGAAAATGAAAAAAGTTCAGGTAATTTGACTGCTTAAAAGTGACTTAAGGGGTAGATGAGGGTGGCCTACAATTCCCGGGTCAAAAATAAAACTTGATTTAGACTTGATTTACCAAGTCGAAATTTGGAGCCGTTTTTCACAAGACAAACTCGACTTTTTTTTACCGAGATATGAAATACATTGAGTTTTCGCCTTGGTTTAGACTTAACTTACTTAGTCACGATTTAAGGCGAAAAAGTTAAAACTGAGGTGAAATAATTTTTATAGATTGTCAAAAGTAAGGCGAATTACTATTGTGCTCGAAGTAAAGGCGAATAAGTTCAAACTAAGACCAAAAAATACGAATAAGTTGAAGCTAAGATGAAAAAAGTTCAAAAAGTTCAAAAAAATTTGATTTAATCTGAAAAAGTCGAGGTCTTATCAAAAAATCGTTGGCAAATCGATAACTTCAGAAGAAAATATGGCGAAACGAGCCTGAATCAAGTTTTATTTTTAACCCAGGTTGTCTGTTGACATATGAAACATTTCAGAAATCAAGATTCAGTAGATTTTTTTACTTTTCATTTCGTTTTTTTATTTTTATTCCGCGAAAAACGTTCTGATCTTCAGGTACATAAGAAATTTTTGTATTAGACACGGAATAAGATTGAAACACAATTTAAACTATAAATACTATGAAAACGGTATAGTAGTTGCTCTATTCTCCATAATTTGGACAATCAGGTAGGGGTGTTTATAAACCAAGAGACTGATATTCTTGAATTGAGTTCTTATCTCTTGCTTCAAGTTGGTAAAACAGTTAAAACAAGAGGTTGAGGTTTGCTAAGCAATTATGCTTGGGTCAAGAGTTCAAATTTATCAATCAAAGAACCGTTTTTTTGAATCAAAAATATCATTTTTGAGAAAAAAATATTCTTGAACTAAAAAAAATTTTTTCTTCATAATAATAATCTTGGCTCAAGTAGATTCATTATGATGCGTTATTTTTTTTCTGTGTGCACATGCATAGATATTTTTATTTATTTACGTAAATAGTATTCATTAATCTAATTGTCGATTATTGTATAGAATAAATATTTAAAAAATACGTCACCAAATACCGGATAAATTCTGCGAGTCACAACAAAATGTAACATTGGTGACCAGTGATTGGCGGCTTACCTGAAAACCAGAGAAATAGCAAATAAACGAGACGCTCAATGTTGGATTGACGTTCTATTTGTGTGAGTACGTTGCCCTCATTGAATTTCGAAACAGAATATAATTATTGGTTAAATTCATTGGTTCATTCTATGTATAGTGAATATAATTTATCTTTTATAATATATATACATATATATATATATATATATACATAATGAGTTTGTGCATGTATACATATATTCAAATGAGTATATAATTTTCTCGGTTATTATCGATCTCATCACTTAATGAAATAATGCGACCAGGCACACACTTCACAATTCATATTATGCTCAATATTATTATCCTCATCGATTTATGAATAATTTATATAATCGATCATTAATGTACTTAGATTATTTCTTTAGATTGAAAATAGTAATAAAATAGAATTAAATGGTTTTATACATTTCGTAAAGTCGAATAGAATTTTCAAGGTACGTTTTTTTGTGTCTTGTAAAATAGTTTGATAATGTTTGTTTTATTTCTATTCAATCTAAAACTTCACATCGTTTGTCAATGTCTAATCAACGGTGTCCGTTTAAGGTACATAGAAAAAAGAAGAAGATAAAAAATAAATTGAACGAAAAGAAAATGGAATAAAAAGAAAGGTATTTAAAAATAGTCGTTCAACTTGGGTACATTTTCTTTGTCGAAGAATTGAATCATTTAAACAAAGTCAAGATCGTAACAGCAGCAGTATAAAGTTTCTTATATATTTCTGTCAGACTTTAGTTTTCCGATTTCCTATGCTTGGGTTAAATTTATCACTGATTGCTTTTCTTATAACACGAAAAGAAAAATTTCAAATTTACTTAAATTGCGTCAAGTTGTTGACGTCACTGTCATAAGACTAAAATGGATGTTTTGAGAAGCAAAATAAATAAAAAATATAAAATACGAATGAATAACGGCAAAGGTAGAGAAAAGAAATGAGAAAAGTGAGATGAAAATAAAAAAAAAACAAAGATTGCTTATATACAGAACGATTCAAATTGAAAATTGCATAAAAATTCTGAAGAAAATCAACTTCTTTATTTCGATTTTATATTGTAATGATCTATTTTTTGAAAATTTGAATCATTGTATATCGATACTGCCATTCTAATACGTCGTATCCCACATTTGGGAAATTTTTCAGAAGATAAAAACATTTCACGGTCGGCAAAGAAAAATTATTTGTATTATGCTGACATTGGTATAACCTACAAATTTATTTTCATGTTTTCATAAAATAGGTTTTTGTAGTGAATAAATAATTTTGAATTATATACTGTTAGAAGAGTCAAAAATTATGCATCATTACCTTCTTACTCATGTCGTTAATTGCTTCCTTAAAATTAACTTAAAATTAAAAATGTTAAGCGTGACTAAACCTATACGAATGTGGGATACCACATATTAGAATGCGCGAAAGTCTGCGTGTGGGATACGACATATTAGAATATTTATTTAAAAATACAAAATAAACAATTTGACTTCTAAAGTTTTTACATAAGCTGCCCACTGTTACAATGATTCCACCCGGGTCAAAAATAAAACTTGATTTAGACTTGGTCGCCTTAAATCATGACTAAGTAAGGCCAGTTAAGTCAAAACCAAGGCGACTCACGCAAATTCGCCTTGATTTTGACTTAACTGGTCTTACTTAGTCACGATTTAAGGCGACCAAGTCTAAATTAAGTTTCATTTTTGACCAGGCATTTTTCAAAAAAAGTGAAAATGTCAAATTTTGTGCCGAATATTGTTTGAGAAATAAAATGAACATATCAAATGATTTTACTTAAAAATAATTATTTTGATGAAAATATAATAAAGTACAAAAAAAAAACAATGTATTTTTTGTTCTTAAAAACATTATAGATGAAAACAAAAATAATAATAGTAATGTATATAATAATAATGTGAATTAAAAGATTTAAAAAAAAATTAAAGAAAAATAAAAAAATTCTTCTTTAACTCTAGTACAAAGGGTCATTAT
>OZ024708.1:7106363-7215302 GCA_964016945.1 Microplitis deprimator
GCTTAGAATTCATAACGATCTTAATAACATGATATAATTATAATTTGTATATATTATTAATTGCATTAAACCGGTTCAAATATTTAGCAAATTCGATAAATTAAATTAATGTTAATAAAGGAAATTTTCCACATACATTTATAATATTATATAAATGAAATTTCATAATCAATCATTGCAAATGAATAGCGTACTTTATCAAGTATGACGTGAAATTGCAATCTTGGTCAGTGCAAACCATATCATCATAGCCCAGTGAAATTGTGGAGTGTAATTCTAGTATGCTAGACCGTGCTATGTCACTCGAAAAATGCAATTTGCGGAAAACATAATTGTGACATTATAATACATGAACGGTTTTATTGATCACATCAGTAACACTAAAAGTTTATATTAAAGTTAATTACTTTTGTTTCCATCGATTTTATTATTCAATAAAATATTTAAAATATAATTCGTATATTCCACATTTACTGTAATGTAAAATATTAAATAAATAGATAAAGTTATAGCCTCATTCCATTTGTCGTAAAACCAGCATTCATAATAACTTAGTACGTATTTCTGACTGCACTTAGCGTAAATATTAAACCACTATTTCGCTTAAGGGTGCTATATGACATTCGCAGTGACGTCACTAACGTTTATAAATATAAATTCATATGTATTATTTAAATGGAATATTAATTTTACTAAAAATAATTATAATAAATTTATTGTTTCTTTACGTATTTAATGCCTTTTTTTTAATTTATTGTACAAAATGTCTATCAACTTGGAGAAAAAAAAAAAACTTAATTAAATTTTTTGACCTACACTCAGAAAATTAAGCAATTGGGTTTATTATGCTAAATTTTTAATTACAATCATCTAGAATGATTAGAACGTTTTTCAATGGAAAAATAGTTAGTGTTATCATTTGTTTTAATAGGATTAATAATTAATAATTATTGGATGTTAACAGTTACTATCAGAATGGTAACAATTGTACTTTCTGATGGTAGCTGTTACTATCCGGATTATAAATATAACTAATTAGAGTAATTATAATAATTATCTCTAGTTAACATACAGGATTGTAACAATTATCATAAATATGGTGAATATTACAATCTAGATGATTTGTACAATCATCTAGACAATATTTACTACTATCTTATTGATGGTAGAAATTTTTACCATAACCAGATATTAACTCCTATTATTTAATTTTCGGAGTGTAGGTCTCGAAATGAACTAATTTTTCCCAGAGGGTAGACTAAAAACGATAGAAAATTTTGAAACACGACCAAAAACAGATCAACGAAAAAAATGTTGACAGGACTAAATATCCATGAAAAAAATTTCAAATTCAAGATATTATTTCCGATTACGCATACCTAAAATATCTTAAAAGAAGACATATAACGATTCTAATGTTGCCGGTAAACATTAATACGATTAATGACTTGTTTTTCATATTTTTGCCATGGATATTTCATCGTGGATATTTTGATTGGATATGTAATCGTGCAACAAATGAAAATATGAAATTTTTCGACTGGAATTTTGTCTTTAACAAACGTTTAAAATGTCTACATTAATTGAAGCTTATTTTCGAAATTAACAATTTAAATTGAAGAAATAAAAGTTAAACTAAAAATAGTTTTATAAATTGAATTTGATAATTGTGATTTAAATCTATTTTTTGATGATAATCGATGTGAAGAAAAGCTAACAATAATTTTAAAAAAGTATATAATAATAATAATACAAATGAGTAGACAGGAATGATGGGATTAACTCCGGAAAGGAAACCACGGTCGTTTTGAAAAGCTCGTTCAATCTATTGCCATGTGAATTACCTAGTGAACCTAGCGAAACGGATAACAGCTTCAAGGCAACGGTCCGGCACCATATTTGTTAGCTGCTACCTGGCTACATATCTATATATATATATATATATATATATTTAGTATAAACCACACATATGTGTATGCACATATAGATATATGGACATATAGAATACACTTGTACGTGTACTCGTGGTCCTTGAATATTTGCTGGACCGAAAATTTACCTTTGATGAATAGAAACAAAGAGAAAGACAAAAGAGAGATGACAATATTGTTGAAAATTTACACAATACCCTTGTGGAAATTTTGTTTGAAAATTTACCTGCTTTTCCTGTCATACGAGTAGCAATATTATCGTTATTTCCGCAACGACAATCCAATAAACCTTCATAACAAAAATATATATACATACATTTATATACATCGCGTTGAGTTTATTAATTACCGTACGTTAAAACAATACTGTATACGTACTGAAAAAATTTTCGCAATATTTTTCATCATTCAGTGGCTACACCAGCTTTCACTTTTTCATTATACTTTTAAAAAAAAAAAAAAATATTTTTCCTGCAAACAAACAATCGATGAAAAATATTTTTCTGCTGAATAATTATATAAATTATTTTGTAAAAAAAAAAATAAATTCGAGTGAATCTAGCACCCGTATACGATAACAATTAGTCACGAGTACAAAGGGGAATACCGAGGCACAAAAAGATAAAAATAAAATAATAAAAGACTATTAAATATAGGGAGATCAAAATGACGACATGTCGCACGCGAAACTATCAATGCATATCACTATTATTATATTGTGCGTATGTATGAATGTATATGTGACAAGAGAATGAGAAACAAGAGAGTACGGGCAAGTAATATGAGAATACCCGGTTAAAGGTACAGAGTATTTTGCCGATGGATATGATGTGAGGGTTTAAAGAATTACGAGAAAAACTAAATAAACTTTGTTGACTATTTTTGGCTTTTAACACCGTATGTACACTATCTACAGTTTATACAATAATAACATGTATGGGTATATGTGATGTATGAAATACAATAACGCAAACATGTGTTCGTTTGTGTAGTTTGGATCGAAATCCATGATTGAAAAGTACCGAGTTCCTATTAAATCACATTTAATCGGCACTACACTGGGTAGTATATATATAGTATATGACTAGTGGCAGTAGATCGATTTACAGATAAATTCACCGACAATGTTGTATAACTGTTGATGGAATTCCAATTTTCTTCTTTAATAACTTTTGATAAAATTACTTTTTTATTTTCATTTATCCTCAAATATTGGCTTTATATTATTATTATTTCTATTTTTTTTTTTTTCAATCATAATAATTCAAATTGAAAAATGAATTCCGTGTGAATAATTTATATTGATGTGATACTTAAAAAAAAAAAAAAATTGATTTTAATATTCAATCATGAGATTAATGTTTAGGTTTTATAGAAATGTAATTAAAATAGTGAATATTGGACATAATGTAATATTGGGACAATATAATGTACGAGTAAAGTAAACAAAATGAACGGGTTGGTAAATAAATTAGAACAGTATAGCAGTCATGGAGTGTGTAGGAATACCGGTACTAGATGATACTGTTGAACAACAAACTTTGTGAAGTGGCTCAACGGATTTCCGTACGACGTGAAAATGTGTACAAGTGATGAGGGACAACATTACCCCAGTAGTATACGTTGACCACCTGTCGTGTAGCTCGTGCGATGGCAATCTCATGCTATGCGGTTGGTTAAGACTCTCCAGAGATCCTTAATGTCTCATCTGTTTTATTATTTTCGTAAGATAAATTTACTCATACCTAACTATATGAGTATATACACATATGTATAAAAGTGATATTGCTTATTGTATAGGTTAACAATTACTTTTATCTCAATTAACGATAATTTCGTAATTTTAACGTAATAACACCATTATTATTTTTTTTCTGTTTCATAGAACTTAAACACTGATACTCACACCCCCATACTCCGATCAGAGTTAATTTACTCTGTATAATACACTGTAAAAAATTTTTGGTGTGAAAATGGTCCCGAAGACTTTACACGGTCTGCTCGGTGTGAATTGACGGTGTAAAATATCAAGCCATGCACGCTGAAAAAAAAGTGGTAGTACTTGCCATCTTAGCAAAGTTACTATTCCCAACCTTACATTTTAATGATTCTCATTCTTTTATGTCAACTTTTCGTATGGGAGATGGTAAGCATTCGTTTCAGATAGTAACCATTCTTATCCGTGATGATAATCATTACTATCTTAGAAAGCAAAATTAAAAATTTTTCAGACATAAGAAATATTACGATCTAGATGGTAACTATTACTATCGGCAATAGTAAGTATTACTATATATGAGAAACGAATAGTTAACATAAACGCATGATAATAATTATCACATACAGATGGTAATCATTCCGTATCGCAAGATAGCAATAGTTAGCATTTTTTTTCAACGTGTGTACTTTTAACACGGTATGAGTGTTTTATTTCACACCATTCGGTGTTATTAGCTCAAATATTGTCCGATAACATAATCTGTAGTTACAAATTTTCAAATAATACATACACTGTAAAAAGAGCGGTGTTAAAAATGGACTCATTTTAACTACGCTCGGCGTTATTTTAACACCGGGGAATTTTTTTTTTAACACCGGTACAGAATATTTACACCGGCGGCGGCGTTATTTTAACACCGCTTTCGGTGTTGAAATTTAACACCACCGATTTTAACACCTCCACCGTTTGGACTTACCCCGGTGATTTTTTAGTGTAGGTTGCAGTAGCACTGGTGTAAGTTCATTTTAACACCTCTTTTTATGGTGTACTAAACCTTTTTTAAAAACTTAAAACAACCAACTTTCTTATTCATGTAACCTGATTTAATTTTATTAAAATATAATTTATTTTTTATATGAAATTTTGTAAAAGTATCTAGTAAATAAAAATAATAATAATGAATTTAAGGAATGATAAAATTTATAATGGGTTTTTAGCATTAAGCTAAAAATCTAGGTCCTGGTATGTGACCTTGTCAAGGTTTCTCACCAACGGTATACCGAGAACCGGCAGTTGGTATGTGGGAGGTAGAGATGTGTATTGATCGGGGCAGCTTTCGGGCGCGGCAATATCATGATGAAGCAGCAGTAGCAGCTTCACTATGCATTAAAATTAATAGTTGTTTAATTATGAGCGAACATTCAAGGGTTTTTAGTTACGGCAATTAATAATGATAAATCTATAATATCGCATTTTCCACATTATACGATGATGATGATAATGATGATCATCATCATCATCATTATGATAGGTAGCAATGTACAATTGATAAACCTAACTAAGACATATTGTAGTTAATGACTCAACGATAATACTCCACTTCATTGAGCTCTATTTCATGTTCAATTAGACTATTCGGCAACGACAAAACGACGGAAATTCAAATTTCATCGCCAATAATTTCAAAGACTCCATTAGATCGTTCTCACGTACAGTTGATGTTTAAAGGTTCAATCAACTGATTAATCAATTGCCATTTATGTCAATAGAATCACTCACGCATACACCAACTATCTCTCTCTCTTTTTTATCTTTTTCGCTCACTTTCTCTAAAACTTTGTTGCTGATACTATTTAATGATAAATCATTAATTATTTAAACTGTATATATTTATCAACATTTTTTAGCAGACAACGTGATGATTATCGAAAAAGTTAAATGTGTATACTGTCATTTATCAAATACTGTGATTTTGTTTCGTTAATTAATATGATCTTTTAAATGATTAAAATCATTCAAACTATTTTTTTTTTGTACAAATAATGATTTAATTGTGATTTGATACATTTAATAACTAAAAAAAAAAACAAATGAAATAAAAACCATCTCGTTATTTTTAAAATAAATTAAATTGGCTGATAACAAAATATTGCTATCAGCTTTTAAAATGATGATAATTAGTGAGCAACTTCATGCGGAATCAAATTTTCATCATTGTTTTCGTTTTGTTCAATAAATTACCCATGATATTTGAGGTGCATTGTTTTATTAATTTTATATTGTTCCAATTATAAAATTTAAAAAATTATGAGTAACAGAAAATGTATGCTTGAATAAATAAAAGGAGGATAAAAATAAAATAAATAGTTAAATTTAATAAAAAAATGCTAAAATTTTTTTGTCGATAGTTTTTTGTTTAAATTGTAATAAATCGGTTCAGATAAGTATACTTTGAGTACAGTTAAGTGTACCTTAAGTGATATTTTATAAAGTATAATGACGAAAAAATTCGAAGATAAGTATCATTAAAAATTGATGTAAAGTATCCATTAGTTAAGCCGTATGCTTAATAGCAAGATTATAATGTTACTTTCAATTTTTTTCTTTTTTTTTTTTTCTGAAACTCAATCTCGCATTATTAATTTCATTGATACAAAATTTTAAACATTTCAATAAAAGGTATATTGTAAAAATAAAACCTTAATTTATTTTATCATTACACTGAAAAAAAGCGTTGATTAAATGGACTTATTTTAACACTTAGCGGTATTATCGAACCGATGTTAAAACGGTGTACATGCGGAGTAAAATAACTTCTATCGGAGGACCAGGATAAGAGTATAAGTATTAAAAGATCTACAAAATAGAAAAAAATAAAACAATAATTGTATTTTGTTAAAATTACAAAATTATTATTAATTGATATAAAAACAATTTTACTATCGAAGTTTATTTTAATTGCACCGGTTTAACACCAGTATTTTAACACCGCCGAATTACAGCTCCTACACCGGTGTAATTTCATTTTAACACCGGGCGGAGTTAAGATGAGTCCATTTTTAACACTGCTCTTTTTACAGTGTACTTATCTGTTTATAAATTTTTCATATAAATCATAAGCGTTTCAAAATTACTATCTAAATTTAGTAATTATTCTCATATTTTTTAGTAAAATTTACTACATTTTTTTCTCCGTGTATACCCGGGTCAAAAATAAAACTTGATTTAGATTTGGTCGCCTTAAATCGTGACTGAGTAAGTCAGTTAAGTCATGATTTAAGGCGACCAAGTCTAAATCAAGTTTTATTTTCAACCAGGGTAATCATCATGTTTTTCATAAGGTAATAACCGATTTAAAGATAATAAATTAATCATTGATGATTTTATTTTATTTTTTCTTATTGATTTAGTTTGTAAAGAGACTTGAATCATAAAAATTAGTTTTCCATATATTGTAAAATAACATCAACACGTCTTTGTGGACAAGTATTCTTTGGATTTCTCCATAAATTAGTAAATCTGTCGTATCATTAATTTTTGAAACAATAAAAATATTTTTTTTGTACATATTATTATTTTAACATCGTTCTCGAGATTTAACACCAAGATAGCGTGGATACACCGTTTCTTTTTTTACAGTGTATAATAATAATGATAATAATTGTTGCTATTATTATTATTACTATCGCTGTTACTGCGGTCAATCCAACTATTATGATTGTTAAATGAAACGAGATTAATCAAATATAAAATATCATAATTTATTTAAATATCGATTTTATTTTTACGTTATATTCAAATAATTAAATTAATTTTGAAGTTTGTATAAAATTAATTCTAAATTAATATACCAATTATCCGTTCCCATTAAAATTTATATCAAATTGTCAGAGCCACATATGCTGGTTATTTATATATTTATCTCTAAAGCTCGAAGTGCCAAGTTTTAAATATTAATTAAATAAAATTGACTTTATCTAGATAGAATATATTTAATTCATAAATGAAATATATATTTACCAATAAAGTAATAAAATATTTGTTTTTGGTAGATATTAAATGATTAATTGTGATTAAATTACTCATCGTATGTTTTAAAGGGTTTCGTCGGAAAAAAGTTAACCCCCAAGAGTGGTAGTCGTAAATAAAAAAAGGGGATGTGGCAGCAAAAATGGAAGATGGAGAAAAAAAAACAAATAAGAGAGGACTTACGAGTTAAACGGTCAAGTAGAGAAGTAATCGAGCGAAAAGGATAAACGCTCCCAATCGAGTTTGTCGTTCAAGTTCTAATGAATTACCCTTAGTAGCTTCGCCAACCTAGTCGTTGGTCGTTTCTCTCAAGTGTCCACTAGTATCATTTTCTCCCGGGTGTTATGACACATCGTTTTCATCCACTAAACTACATCCACGCGCGGTCATATACTGCCCATAATTGTTACACTTACTTTACCTGTCTATTAAAAATAAATATATGTCTCTAGTATCATGTTGTAATTAAATAAATTATCATATAAATTTAAAAATAAAAAAGTTTACACCTCAAACGCTCGTGTAATAATTCAAATTTATTAAATGTTACAATTTCTTGTCTTCAATTATATTTTTCCACACAATTAATACGTAACATTTCTCGGTCAATACTCAATTCAAAATTAAAAATTTTTTTAGTTTCGATGCCAAGTGTACAGTCAGAACACAAGAATACATTATTTATTTACTTTATAAATCTAAACATCAATGTCTTTATTATTATATCTAAGGTACCGGCGGGTAATAAGGCCTAGCTAAGGGAGATTTTGAATAGAATCGAAAATATTGCATTTAATTATCGAAATGTATGATAAATCTTTATTTCAATACATTAGCCATAAAATATAATGAAATAATGGTAATTTATACTACAAACAAACAAAAAGTTAAACTTTTACAAAAACCATACGAATAGGCCTTATTTTACTACGGTAGGGTAATAAGGCCTACGGGTTAAACAAATTGGAATAGTTTAATTATACTTAACAAAATTGGTATGAGAGATGAATCATCACTTAAATTTAGCAACAATACTTTTTTAAAGACAGAAGACTAGATTGTTTTGTTCAACAGCACTTAAAACTATCAGTATCCTTTTTAAGAGTTAGAAGACTAGATTGTTTTTTATAATTTCTTCTGCGCTACGACATCATATGACGGATAATGAAATATAGAAAACAGGGAACGTGGTATCGGTACTCTATAAACGTCGTAACATCTCTATGCAAGACCCTTCTACTAGAGTAGCCTTTAGCGGAGTCGGTTATTTTAAATATCATTTCTGTCACTTAGGCCTTATTACCCGCGGGTACCTTACGATACATAGTGCCACGTTCAATTTTTTGAATTAAGCCACCATTTATTGACATTACTCCAATATCAATGTTAGAGTCGACAGTAAGAAATAAAATATGTGAAAAACAAGGAAACAAAAATATAACTTGAGCTATTTAATCTATTAATCGTATATATAATTACTGTTATGTAAGGTAAGGGACCTAGTATCCGATCAAGGAACTAGTACCCGATCACTCATGTATTTGTGTATCCATATTTACCAAATTTGATTACAGTCCTAAATACCCTGTTTTTAATAACCATCACAATAAAAACTAGTCGAAAATAACCTGATACAAAAATAACTTCATACAAAAATAACTTGATACAAAAATAACCAGACACAATAATATCCTTGTAATTAATATCTAAGTACAAAAATAACTAAATGCAATAATAACCTGGTAATAAACACTTATTGCCATCATTTCATATCAATTTTTTTCATTCATTTATTTATATCAGATTTATATCATATCGATTGGATATTAATGTATGCAGATATTGTTAACTAGATATTTTAGTATATAGTTTTTATTTTTATGGTATTTTAGCATGGTTATTTTTGTATGGAAAATTTTTTTTTGTGATATTTTGAGCGGACACCACCAAATTTTACTAGATAAAGATATACAAATACATGGAGTGATCAGGTACTAGTTCTTTGACCTTATATATTTTTTAATAAATTTAAAAAATAAAACTAAATTATAACTTTTCGATCTGAATATCAAAGTTAGTCGACTTAAAATAGTACCAAGCTTATTTATTTGAGCATTTTTTTTATAGTTGTGTTCTCTTCTTTTTCTTTAACTATTTTAGAGTATTACATAAATTAAAGATATAGCAGACTTAACCCGCTAGTACTTGAGATTTGTACTAAATATAATTTATATAAAAAATAGTATCCAAATAATTAAATCGTTTTTATTTATAAATGCATTGTTTTAAACTCTTTTTTGTTCTCATAATGTTTTTAATCAACCTTTAAGTTGTAATTTGTGGTTTTGTCGAGTGTACTGTAACATAAAGTCAATATCATTCAAAGTGCGTTACTCGTTTCACTAACAAAATAATTATTCAACTTATATATATATATATATATATATATATATATATATATATATATATATATATATATATATATATAAACAGTTGTGTGACACAATCACAAAAGCAAATACGAATGGACGATTTGCTGAAGTAAGCGAAACATAAGAGAAAAAGAGTAAACGAGAAAGTGCCAAAGAGTTAACGAGAATGAGACGAATAGCTGACTTTTGTTAAAGGTGCTCTGTGCAGATGCTGCAAATCATGAGGACAAAACAACCGTTCTACTCCCCTGCGTCAAGTTCACTCTGTCGCTCTATTGCTCTACCACTACTACTATTCTCAATACCACTTCTACTACTACTACTACTACTACTGTTGATGTTGTTGCATAATACAAATGCATACCCTCATGATCAAATAAAATTGACGTTGAATTATATTTTTTACCCTTGAGAAATTATTAAACTTTTAAATAGACATAAAAATATACAATATGTATACGTTTTTGACTTTATTAAAATTTAATTAAAGTTTAATTTTAATTAAAAGAAATATATGAAGAGTAAAATAACCTTAGCAAACATTAAACAAGTTATGATGCAAGGAGACAAAGAGGTATAAATTTATAGCAAAGTAGCGTTGAGGGTAACCACTACTGACATTGCTGATAAAGTTTGTACAGTCACAAAGTGGATGGTACGTTGTGATGTTGAACTGTATACGTTAGCTAGCTATGCGTCAAAGCTACACGATCATCAGAGGCATGTTTTCGTAATGGCTTTTGTGTTTACCAGCTATGCTTTTCTTTACGTGTCTGTGAATAAAGTTAAAGATGTACAACTCGTATCAAAGGTAAAGAAAGTATAGCTGGCGCACTGGCACTTTTGACTCATATCGTTTGTGGAAATTAGACCAACAAAATTAAATAAGTCTGTTTAAATTATTTTACTTAATAGTTATTATGACTCGTGACTTTTCTCAGCTATATCTTTGGGTACAGTTTCATCTAAAGTAATATTTATATTTATTTTGCTAGAGTTAATTAATAACAACTATATGCATACATTTTATTTTTAATATCAATAATAATTTTTTCGCAAACGAATTGCTGAATAAATTAGTCCAGAGAAAAATATTTGTATGAAAATATAAGCGAAGGCTGACGGATAAATAAAAATTATTTTGAATGCAGATGGGATAAAAAATCTCGCATTAGATATTGAAACAAGCGAAAATGTCCATCGTGTCCGTCTCTTACGACAAAAAAAAAATGAAAAAAGTTTGGTGATTGTTAAAATACATGCATTTATGTCGTAATAAAAAGATGAGTGGAAACGTGAGGTTCATTATCGTGAACAAGGTGACAAACATACCAAATGTTATCTTTATTACTGTTCATTGACTGCTTTTCGTATGAAAACCAAAAAAAAAAAAAAAAAGAAAAAAGAAACAGTAACTAAATGTCGATACGAGATAATTTAAATATTGCAAGCAAGAAATTGAAGAATTACCGGCCTTTAGAATGAGACAAACTTTTAAAATAAAATTTATATAAAAAGGAACCTTTACTCAGAGAATTATACGGTATTTTTTCCATAAAAAATTTATAGAAAAAATACTATGATAATAGTAACATACAGGCAATATCAAACTACAGCGAAAAC
Source organism: Microplitis deprimator (assembly GCA_964016945.1). Classification (NCBI taxonomy): domain Eukaryota; kingdom Metazoa; phylum Arthropoda; class Insecta; order Hymenoptera; family Braconidae; genus Microplitis; species Microplitis deprimator. The sequence continues at coordinate 7,118,099 of OZ024708.1, forward strand.
TACCAAGACAATACAGAAATTTTTCATACATATTGAACAGAATTTACAATATGCATTGTAATTTTGACAAAGCAACAGATTTAATTTTATTTAGAAATATTCCATTCGCAAAAATTTAAATAGAAGCGATGAACTAAAAAAAAATTATGTTGAAAAAAACGGGTTAGGTCGATTCATTAGCTCAACATACATTTCATCACTTTGTATAATAACGAATATAAGCATGTTAATGTTGTAAAATAAATTATAATTTATGTATTTTAATAAAAACAAAAACAATCCATCTACTAAATTTATTCAAAATTTAATGTATTATTTTTTATTTTAATGTTTATAAACATTCAAATACAAATCTATAATTTAAATATAAACGAAAATTCGAAAGATTTTATGCAGAGACATGCTCGCTTACGCCTCAATATGTCACGTAATTCATTCTCACCTGCTATCAGTAATAATATGAACAAAAAGTGCCGAATGTTTCGGAACAAACTCGGATTTAAAAGATTTTTGATAAAGTTGCCATACTGTGCAGCAAAGTTTCAAAAAAGTTGGAATTTTTAAATTTAAATTGATGAATTTTCTATCGCGCTTAGTTTTTTTAGTTATTTTTAATGTGAAATTTGAAATAAAGTAAAAGATTTTTCAATAAGTCAGGAATATTACTATGTAATATAATGAAAATATTTCTCTTTTATGAAAAGTTCTGCAATAAATTTCGTAACCGTTACAATCAGGATGGTAACAGTTACCATCAGGATGATAACAGTTACTATAAGGATGGTAATATTTACTATCAGGATGATAACAGTTACTATCAGGATGGTAATATTTACTATCAGGATGATAACAGTTACTATCAGGATGGTAATATTTACTATCAGGATGATAACAGTTACTATCAGGATGGTAACAATTATAATTTCCGATGGTAACTGTTACCATCTGAATTATAAATATAACTATTTAGAATAATTATAATAATTAACTCTAGTTAACAAACAGGATTGTAACAATTATCATAAATATGGTGAATATTACAATCTAGATGATTTATACAATCATCTAGATAATATTTACTACTATCTGATTGATGGTAGAAATTTTTGCTATAACTAGATAGTAACTCCTATTATTTAATTTTCTGAGTGTAGAGTATATTTTGAAAAAATTTTTTAAAAATTACTGAAATAAATAGTATAATTAATTAGCATATCAAATTGTCCTACTGCTACCTAAAAATTTTTGATAAAAATAGATAAGTATATTAAATTTACTTTTTATATATAAATTTGTTACACTTAATAGAATTGAATTACCGACACATGGACAAGAGGAAATAAATTTACAAAGTTTTTTATACACTGTCAGAATTCACAATGAATCTTTAAATTATATAAATAAAAAGGAGGAAAAAAAAAATCCCGTTATTTTATTGGGATAGAGCCAGTGTGTGATCCAACTCCAAGTGAGTTGTCTACTGTTGAAACGATGACGCGACAGATCGCGTGTTTATCTGTCGGACGTGTTCCGGAAAAGCGATGCAAGGTAAAGGGAATAAAAAGTCGGTTGTAAAAGACTTTCTGGAGGAAATAAGGGAGGTTATGCTGGTGGTAGTAGAAGAGAAATGAAAGAAGACGAGTGAAGAAATGAGTTTGGAAATGTACAAGTAGTTGAGCTAGTTGAGAGGGTAAAGGAATGAAGGAAATGTATATAGAGCTACTGAGAAGAGTATATAAGACGGTATCGTTTCTTCTCAATAGAAATAATGTGAACACGCGAGCAAGCCATCTTTCTTTACATCTTATCCTTTTCTTCTTAGTTACTTCAACTACAACTATATTTATTTCTTCCACTTGGTTTTAATCGATAATTCAGCAGAACACGCCAAAAGTTCGCTTTTCAAAACTAATATGCTGTGCACTAGCTAGCGTGGCAAATAATTCTGTAATAAAAAATAAAAATCAAACTAAGAGTTAAACTGAAGGGAGAGAAGAGAAATTCTGCAGAGAGAATTTTCGCGTACATTGCTGAACTAACAAGGAGATTTAGGATGGAACGATGAAGCGAGACTAGGAAGATTTGTAGCGGCACTGGATCAGTATAGAGACATTGCCAGAATGCACATACAGGCAAGTCTATCAGTGCAAGCCCGACAGTTGCAGCAGGCTAACGAAGATCCAAATAGATACGGAACACCAATCGAACTGAAATGTCAAAGGGATTTTAACTATATATATCTATATGTATTATATGTTGTCCAATTTCAAATTGAACAATTCTGTCTGTCCTGACGGCTTTATAACGTTACACTAATTTCACGGTTTATCTCACCAACACTCTTGATTATCCTCGTGCTTCGAGCGAATTGTTAATACAATAGAATCAACTATGTAAGCTTACAATTTTGCGTTTGACTCTATTAAAATACATATGTACAGATAAATCGAGTTAATAATAGGTGTGGCTTATTAGAAACACTTGTTGCATCGAAATAAAAATAATAAAATTATTGTTTATTTTTTCTACTTTGTTTTTATTTTTCCATCATTGTAGTCGATAATTGATTTTATTTAGACCAGAAGATTGAAGGAAAAAAGTAAAAATAAGCAAAGATAAAATAAAAAATAAACCAAGACAATTTAATATGAATAGGAACTCCCATAGGCTATGCATAGAATCCAAAACTCAATTTGCTTTACGTTCAACAATTCAACATTTAATTTCGTCTGGATGTCATTTCAGTTTTATATCTGGTTCTGGTTAAAAAATTTATATTTCTTCAACAAACATCTGTCCTTGAGTTTTTGCTATTAATTACTTAAACTAAAATTATCATCAATATCATATTTTAATATATGTATTAATGTTTTAATTAACAAATGTAATAATGTTCAAGTTCAATAAATTCATGAGAGTAAAGTAACAAGAATAGATTTGTTTCCTTTGGTTATAATCCCATATCCTTATACTTCCGTTCGTGTTACTATATATATAGTAATTTCCTTTTTATTCTCATTAAGACACTGAGAATATCTCAAGAAAAAAATTATTAAAAAACCATTTACTATTGCTTTATTATTACGTGTTTAACTTGATGTATACCGTTGCACATAATTTTATAATAATTTCTTACTCTGTAAAAAATCTGTGAAGTGAACGCAGATTAAATCCGGAGTGGATTTTGTTTTTATTTATGTAACCTCATCGGAGTGAAATTCACTGCGGAGGAAATTCATTATAACATTATTTTAAACTCCGGAAACGAATAAAAATAAAATTCACGGCGTTTCGAAATCACCCCTGAAAAGAAATTATTTTTTTCTCCATGCGGAGTGATTTTTTTTTTAATACTCCGAAACTCCGACTGAATTTTAATAAAATCCATATCCACTACCGATTTTTGTACAGTATACTTTTTGTAATCTGAAGATAAATTAAATTTTTTTTTTCAATTAAAAAATGACATTTTTGACTTATTTTTTAATTGATTTTAAGACATACGATTCTATATATGACGTACAAATGATGGCCTCTACTAAGTTGTAACATAGAAAATTACAAGGAAAGTTATTAAAACTTGATATCGAACTCAAGTATGTACATGCACACATATACTACCACTATATGAAGGTTCTTTAAGTCTTTTAGACTAATCGAGAAAATATTACGGAACATAAACTCAGATGAAAAGGATGCTACATCACTTTATGATTAGATTACTTTCACAACTTGTGCGTTATTAAATATATATATATATATATATATATATATATATATATAGCATGAATAAATATAAAAACATAAAACAAACTGCAGATTACTATTTGATCTATAAAAACAAATCAACCCTATAATATAATCTTGTACATAAATGTATATATATATATATATATATATATATATATCCATATAGAGAGAAAGAGAAAGTGAGAAAGAGATAATTTTCATAAATTAAAAGACGACGGGATATTAAATTACGTTTCACTATCCTATTTGAATGGCTTGTTCTCTTGACCCACCAACCCTTTAACGAACACGTAATCAATGCCAATAGCAGGATATTATGCGGGCGTATAGGTTCATGTTTCAATGAAAATTAAAAAATAAAAAAAAAAACGTCAATTAAAGGATACATTTTTTTTGGACTATTTTTTAACAAAGATTCAATTGACAATTATTAATAACAATCCATTACATAAAATAATAAAATTTTTTTTTTTTTATCTTTTATTATAAAATCCAATGTGTGAAGAATATTGTGTTGTTTAATATAAAGACATAAACATAATACACGGTAAAAAAGTGGCTTTAAAGTGAACTTGTACGGGTGTAGTGGTTCTAATTACCGGTGTTATCAAACTGAGGTTAAAACGGTGTAAGGGTTACCTGACGGTGTGAGCATAAGTGTTTTAAGATCTACAAAACAGACAAAAGTAATGATAATTTTCGTTAAAATTACGGAAAAATTTTAACACCGTTTTCGAGGTTCAATTTAACAACGTGGTAAGTAGCCCTATCGGGACGATAGCCAACAAGGAAGGAAAAAAAAAAATTTTAACAACGGAATAGCGTGGACTTACACCGGCCTTCTTTTTGCAATGTATATGTAAATGAATGGTCCGAGTTTATATTTAACAAATATGTCAGGAGTAATGTAGATGAAATTTTTTTCAGACTACACCTGGGTCAAAAATAAAACCTGATTCAGGCTCGCTTCGCCTTATTTTCTTCTGAAGTAATTGATTTGCCGACGATTTTCCGATAAGATCTCGACTTTTTCGACTTAAATTAAATTTTTTCAACTTTTTGGTAAACCAAGTCTAAATCAAGTTTTATTTTTTACCCGGGCAATGACTTGTTGGTAAAGTTTTTTTTTCGTAATCAACTGAGTTTTAACATTAATATCCTCGGGCAGGAAATACGTTTGTGTAAAAATATTTGTTCTCTCAAACCTCAACAAATATAATAAAATATTTTTGTTAACAATTTAAATGAACCAAAGTATATGGTATTTATATTGCGTATGGTATGCGTTGGATTATAACAATGAAAAAAATTGCGTTTACTCGAGGGAATTATACGCAGACGTATTATTTGAATACTTGAGTGATTAAAATGTAAATATTTTACTCGTCATTCGTGACTAATGGATTTTAGTTAATTAATGTGTAATATATTAAATGTACACAGACAATATAGTGCATATATATTTTAAGTAGTTTTACCACTAATTGAATAATTAAAACTTTAAAAATGTATAACTTTAAAAATTAAAAAAAGTTCTTATTTATTATTCAACAATAGAATGAAGATAATGCTTCTGTTATTTTCTTCGTTGCATTGAATCTGTGAAACAATTATTCACTAGGTCACTATATATATTGTATGACGTCTGAGAAAAGTTTATAGTTCATAGGATTTACAGTTTCATTGTACATTTATAAAAGAGTTTATAATTAAATAGTTAACGGACGAATAACGTAATATAAAATTACTTCAATACAAATGTAAATTTTGTTAAATAGAATTTTATTTCAAACTCTTTCTATACGCATTACTAAACAAAGTTTAATTGCACTTTGTCTTTTATGAAAATAATAATAAATTTTGTTTTCTTACATACTTTTTCGTAGAAGTATTAAATAATTTATAAACATTTCAGACAATCGCATTTATCCAAAATTTTATTTTTACTGTATTAATAATAAAAGTATATTTTAACAATGTAACAAAGCTGTATTATTCAATGATAAAGTGTATTAATTATTATTTGGTATGTAAGAATTATAAATTAAATTACTGATTGACTTAAATATCAAATCTTAAATTAGTGTATCTGGCATGCATCATTTTTTTTTTTTCAACCCGGGTCAAAAATAAAACTTGATTCAGGCTTGCTTAATCTTATTTTTATAATTTAAGTCGAATAAGTCTAAACCAAGTAAATTTCGACTTGATTTCAATTTTTTCGTCTCAAATCGTGACTAAGTAAGCCAATCAAGTCTAAACCAAGGCGACAAATCAATGTATTTCATATTTCCGTAAAAAAAAGTCGAGTTTGTCTTGTAAAATACAGCTCCAAATTTCGATTTGGTAAACCAAGTCTAAATCAAGTTTCATTTTTGACCCGGAAAATCAATCGCTTTCGTTTTTTTTACACAGAAAGAAATTTTTCGCGAATACCCCTATGCTGTATGAGTGTAACGACCATACTGTATAGTAGCAAGGGTTTTTTGATTCGTTTAAAAATTGTATGTATGGATGATTTGACGATACGGGAATGGTAGCATTCATAATAGTCATGGCGGATGAGTCAATGTCAGTATGGGCGTCAGGCCCATAATGCTTGGTGGTATCCACAATGTTCCTGGCAGATAAGTCCTTGTTCAATATCGTGAAATTACGCATGCTAGTATTGGAGTAGCACCATAGTTTATTTAAGTAAAAAAATAGGTTATGTTTGGTTATAGTTTTAAATATATTGTCCATAAATATTGTAAGATTGAATCCAATATTCATAAGACTTCGACACCAATACGGTTACTCGTCTTCGGTAAAAAACCGAAATCATAAAAACAAATAGTGAGAAATAAGATAATGGCTTTGGTAAAATACACCGGCGACTTGATCTTCATGAGAATAGTGATTTTCAATAAGGCTCTGTTCTATAAAATTTTGGAGTTAAAAGAAAAAAATTAAGTCGGTTCCTGGGGTTTTTTGAGAGTTATCACATAAACGTACATCCGTACATACAGAAGAAGTGACGTCATCAACATACACAAAAATAATCATTCGATGTGACCATTATGAAAGTTTTTTTTTTAGTATATTATTTAAATATAAGTTATATATCTTGGACAGTGTAAGTCTGACTGTGCATTCTAGATACAATATGAATAAGAGAAGTAGCGGGAAAAAGAGCCACGCTTACCATTGAAACGGAAATAAAAGAGTAAAAAGAAAATGATAATAATGATAATATAATAATAATAAAAATAAGGAACGAGAGCCATGAGTAGAGTAAAACGAGAATAGAGCGAATCTGCATGAGAAGAGATCTAGAGAACACCTCAAGCTCCGTTGGCATCTCTATCTCTTATTTTCATTCGACATATATGTATGCACACCCGTACTTATTTTATGCTAGACTATACGTATGTGGGAAAAAGATCCGAATCGTGTATTCTGTCTCACGCGTATTCTTTTCTATATATACACATTACATACATATATACCTGCGTTAGAAAATATCACACGTTGTTCTATCAACGTCGAGTATTTTTCCAGGTTCTATAAAACAAAGAACGCGGGAGCATAATAATAGATGAAAGAGTAAAAAAGGACCGAAGGAGATCGATATGGAGTAGAGTATGTGGTTGAGTGGCCCACTCTATACACTTATATATCTTTCTCAACATTTGCTTTCTTTTTTTTTTCTTTACATTTTTTTGGTTTTTATATTTTACTTAAACAGTGCTTACATATATATGTATACTACGACTACTCTATCTATATAACTTCAACTACGTCTACATCCACGTTTACATTAACGTCCAAGTCTAAATAGAATCGAGTGTACGAGTGAAAAATAAAAAGTTGTCAGCAGCAGTTCTGAAGAATATTCGGCGAGTTGAGTAGATAGAGGTAAAGCAAAGACTCTTCACTATGTGGTAATAAATATTAAATGAGCAGTAGTAAGCACTCTTTTGAAAATCTATGAAAGAAATTACGAGTGTTGCCTTTTTTTACTACTTATGTCTTAATATCTTTTCTACAGTCTTTTCACTTACATAAATTATATACACCTTTACATAATGCGTATTTTTCATTTCTCTCCTTTAAACTTATTTCTTTTTGTGACGTAATATAATTTTGTTGGATAGTATACTCTGGTTGAATTTCATTTTAGATGAGCTTTAGCGTAATAAGCTTCAGTTTCAAATGTATCACTGTTGAATTTTCAAAGCAAAAGATATATATATGAGTTTATGTTGGCAACAGACATGACTTTAATCCCAATTTAAAGTGACATAAAGTTGTAGCAGTGACTTTTACTCGGGTATCATTTTCAAAGTGCACTATTTATATGACAAAATTCCCGGATAATAAATATATATTGATTGATAAAGTATAAAAATGATATTGAGCTTGAAGAAGTTATCAAATAATATGTTAAGTAGATACTTGAAAATTACCTTGGAATTTCGATAGACTGTACTATAGTATACATTAACTAGATCGAGGGAGTTTGTTGTCTGATGTCGAGTAATACAGAAACTCGAGACTTTACATACTTGTGGCTTTATTACACATGCAAGTTTTCATATGCATGATGTATAATTTACACTAAATCAACTGTATCTTCGAGCTACTTTGATATAATTTGCATGCGTTTTATTATTTTTCTATGCTTCATATATTTTACAATAATGTTTTCATCCAATTTCTTAGTTTTAAGGGTTGCAACATTATTTGTTATTATTGTAAATGCAATTTCACAAATTTATATACTTTTTTTAAGTTCATATAGTTATTGAAAATAACCAAAAAATGGTCTTTTATTTTCAAAAATTTTTTTTTATGCTTAAACAAAAAGAAATTAAATTTAATGTTAATTGCGTTATGGTAACACGCGATATAAATTTACAGTGTTATCTTTACATATTTTACAAAATAAAAATTTCATCTCACGATACCCTTATTTACTTATATATGTGTGTATATATATTTATATAGATATATTTTTTTTTCCTGTAATAACCGTACCGACCTTGCGATTTAACGTTCAAATTTTAACGTATGGATAAAAAAAGGAAATTTACGAAAACAGAATTTAAAAAAAAAAAATGAAAAGAGAAGGGGATAAGTAAATAAAAAACAACAGCCACCGGAAATCACTCCCGAGCGAATAATTATATTTCACGAATCAGTTATTTATGTGTCCATATATACACAGTTTGATAATAAAACAGTACGGAAGCCGGTCGAGCAACTTCCCACGTTTCAACTTAATTCTCTCTCTCTCTCTCTCTCTCTCTCTCTCTCTCTCTCTCTCTCTCTCTCTCTCTCTCTCTCTCTCTCTCTCTCTTTCTTTACTTCTCCATCTTCTTGTCTGATGGTCTTGGGGCCCCGTCATCGTCCGTTGCTAATCGACGAAATCTAAGAAAATAATCCAGCCGTAACAACTCCTCATTCATTTACTATATCTCAAATTATTCACCTTTAATCCGAAAATTTTACAACCGTTCTCTATTAATTATATTATTCATATAAAGTATGAATATGAAAAAAATTATGTGTTTAAAGTTAATTTTTAAAAATCAAATGACATTTAAATACACTCAGAAAATTAAGTAATTGTGTTTATTATGCTAAATTTTTAATTCCTATCATCTAGAATGATTGGAACGTTTTTCAATACAAAAATAGTTAGTGTTATAATTTTTTTTATAAGGATTAATAATTATTAGATGATAACTTCTGCAATAAATTTCGTAACAGTTACTATCAGGATGGTAACAATTAACATCAGGATGATAACAGTTACTATCAAGATGGTAATATTTACTATCAGGACGATGACAGTTACTATCAGGATGATAACAGTTACTATCAGGATGGTAATAGTTACTATCAGGATGGTAATAGTTAATATCAGGATGGTAACAGATACCATCACGATGATAATAGTTACTATCAGGATGGTAATAGTTACTATCAGGATGGTAACATTTACTATCAGGATGATAATATTTACTTCTGCAATAAATTTCGTAACAGTTACTATCAGGATGGTAACAATTATAATTTCTGATGGTAACTGTTACCATCTGGATTATAAATATAACTATTTAAAATAATTATAATAATTAACTCTAGTTAACATACAGGATTGTAACAATTATCATAAATATGGTAAATATTACAATCTAGATGATTTATACAATTATCTAGATAATATTTACTACTACCTGATTGATGGTAGAAATTTTTACCATAACTAGATAGTAACTCCCATTATTTAATTTTCTGAGTGTAGCATTATTTCCATTGTCACTCAATAAAAAAAAAAAATATACCAAAGTTTATATAAAAAATAATAAAAATAATTTTATCTACGGATAATTGATTTTCAATTAGCTATAGATTGAATCATAATTGAAATTAAAAGGCTTTTTATATGAAAAAAAAAAAAAAAAGCTGTGGATACTCTTGACGGTATCAAATTACTTTCATTCATGTTTACCAACAGCTGGACTGTGTGTACTTTAGTGAGAAGCCATACAGCATTCACCCACGTACATACTCCTCAGATCAAATTCAACACTTCCTTTTTCTCTCCTTTCCTCATATGGTTTGGCTAATTTAACATTTTTTTACTATCCTATAAATTTGTATGACTATTAATTTAATTAAATTTAATTATTATAAAAATATTACAAAACCTGTGCATAAATATTCATTCATAATAATAATAATAAAAAAAAAATAAAATTAAGTTTCTCCTCATTAAACGTTTTAAATTAAAAATAAGATAAAATAATATAACTCATGCTAATCGATTGCCGAGAATTTTAAAACCATCGTATAGTTATGACTTCCACGAATGATTAATTTAAGCATTAATTTTTTTTCATTATTACCATTATTTTTATTTATAATTTATTTTTTTTAGTATTGAGCATTAAATGAATAAAATTGAAGGCTGCGTATACGTATAATTTCCATGCGGGTTTCTCGTCATTCATGTCTCTCGCGATATGTTCGTGTCTCTCGATGATTACCCCCCATATATATGTATATATATACATATACATATACATACATATAAATACGTATCTCAAGTTCTCTGACATTATTCAAGTCCACCGTTAACAAAGTCTTGCACTCTTCTCTTTATACACAGCATCAACAGCTTGAGTTAAACCGGTTTTGTCTACAGCTTCTCATCATCAAAATGAGAAAGAGATCAAGAGTAAGAGAGTGAGTAAGAATATTAAGTCCGATCGTGGCTTTACACTCGGATGCTTCCATTTACCTTCCTCTTCACTTCACCCTTCACTCTTCTCACTTAAATTCCCCTTCTCATCCCCTTCTTATCCAGTACCAAAACCCCTTTGGTTCTCTTCATCTCGCTCATTCTCACCAACTCCATGGACTCACTCCTACAGCATACCATAGCAAGCAGAGCATCGTCAACCTGCGGTTTCACGTTGGCTCTACGTCGCTCGTTCATTCATCCTCTGGATTACAACGACGAGCTAATGCGCAATTACGTGTCTGTGGCACCTCCTGACTCATCTCCTTATTCACTCCTTTTTCGTTTCGTCTCTCCTATACCACCACTCACTTTACTTAGTCGCACACTCACGACGTTTCTCTTCTTATACAACTCACACACACATACACACACATATATACTATACACACAGACTACCTGATTATTTTACTCCATTATCCTCTCAGCTCGTCAGGTCCTTCGCACTCTCTGATCCTCGTACCCATTCCGCTGAACTTCCTTTTACTTCTATTCTTTTACGATGGGGGAAGGGGCTATAAGGCTCATTTCTTTCGCACACGTGAGAAGATTTCATTCACGAACCTCCTCCCCCTCTTACTCCTCTTCATTCTTTTTATTTCTTATTCTCATTCTCCTCTGTTTAAGTAAGTGGTTTACGAAATGTCGATTCTTTTATCCAATTAAAAAAAAAAAAGTTAAAACCGAAAATAGAATTTTAAATGTGTTCCTTGAACACAGAAAAAAATAATTTCTTAGCGTAAGAAATATTTTGTATTATGAATTGAAGACAAAAATTTTTCTCGCCTAAAAAATTATTTTCTTGTTCCAAGAAAATTTTTTTCTCACCTCAAGAAAATTTTTGTTTTCACTTTATAATACAATAAATTTCTTGGGTTAAATCAAAATTTTCTTAGAACAAGAAAAAATTTTTCGCGCCAAGAAATCCTTTTTTTCTGTGAATAAAAAATAAATTAGCATTGATGTTAATTTTTTTTTTTTTTTTGAAAAAGAACAAATTCTCTTTATATATGGTTTTCATTATAAAAATAAATAAACATTGGCAATATTGTTTGAGAAAAAAAATAAAAGTCATAGGAAAATTAAAACAAATAGTCCTGTAGAACAAAAGTTAGCACATTGGCAACCAATAGTATCAGTAAATAAAATAAAACAAAAAAAATCAACGATAGAAAAAATATAGTTTGAACACAAACATTTAATATATTTATTTATAATAAAATAGAATAGAATAGAACAGCGCAGAATAGAAAATAAAGTTGGTACAGTGTAAGATTGGCTGCTGCGGATGATAGCCTCAGGCATTATGGACAAGTTCCCTCGTGAAATGGACTCGGTGGACCGGTCCAGCCGCCCGGGATACGCTCCCAAGACTTACTAATACACAGAACGCAGCTCAGTACATAGTCGACATGATATTTTATATCCATGGGTATGTGCAGTGAGGTAGTCTGGTAGTATTAAGAGTCTGAGCAAGAGACAAGATAAAAAAAAATAAGCGAGTAACATAGATAAAAGATGAAACTCGTCCCGGGAATGGCTCCAAACGAGAGCCATAGCAAGTGAACTCGTAGAGGATAGGAGAGTATACGAGTTTAGTACAGGTAAAGTATTCAGTAGAGCCAACTGATGCGAGTCCAAGAAGGAGGACAAGTTAAGGTAGTGGAAGCGGGGAAAAGAAGAGTAGAGTAAAGAAGAAAGAGCGGTAACTGCAGGTGCACAAGAGTCGTCCGTCGTTCGCGTGGCATCCAACGGAGATGTAATATGGGCATAGTACAGGTGAAACGAGGATAAGAGTTCCCAACCGGTTCCCAAGCTCGCTGCTACCTCCTACCTCACCCTCCACGTCGCGTGTCTCAACCCAACCTTATTCCTACTACATTCATTCTCATTCTATCTCTATTCTTATCTTTAACTTCATTACCGTTTTTCTTCGTTACTCTTTTACACACATAAATGTACATTTGCTTTGTACGCAACTATATTTACCAACATTTTCATACTTTTTTTTTTCGACTACGGTTTCTCTTTTTTAAACCTTTAATATCTTTAAAATTGTTTTTTTTATTTTTTTTGGATTTATTTTTACTTAAATAATTGAAGGACGTTCAAGTTAATTCGAGGCTGCGTTCAAGACGGTACAGAAAATATGTATTTGCAATATATGCACGTAAAATGTATTGAAAAATATATATCTATGTTCGATTTAGTTGATAAAAGGTATGTATGCAGGTTAAATATAAGCTGACTCGACAAGCTTAAGGTTTATATTGTAGATGGTCTCAGCTAAATCTACTTTCGTTTCAATCTGTTCGATTGCTCTGTAATATATATGGATGAATGAATGTATGTATCTATGTAACAAGACTGCTTGACCAATTGCAAGACGTAATCGGAGGTCGTGAGATAATATTGAAGAAAAGGATACTGTGGATTATTCATGGATGAATGTGTGTTTGGGATACGAGAGAATATAAAACCGCGAAACTGAGATGATGCGTTACGGTTGTTGAAGATGGAAAAATATGAACAAGTCTTGCATATAGATATACTTATATGTGTATGTATGAATGTAGGGTGGATAATGTAACTGAGAATGTGTCATCCGGCAATTCTCACAATCGATACTGCTATTGGCTTGATTTTTGTGGGTATCATTATTATTATATATGGGTTGAGAAATGGTTGATCGGTTTTCTGTTTGTATTTGACAAATGAATGGATTATTATTATTATTATTATTATTATTATTATTATTATTATTATTATTATTATTATAATCATTATTATTGTTATTATTATGAATGAAATTGATATTAAAAACAAATAAATGTAATGTGACGTATTTTATTTTTTTGTTTATTGTTACACTCAGAAAATTAAGTAATTGTGTTTATTATGCTAAATTTTTAATTCCAATCATCTAGAATGATTAGAACGTTTTTCAATGCAAAAATAGTTAGTGTTATAATTTTTTTTATTAGAATTAATAATTATTGGATGATAACTTCTACAATAAATTCCGTAACCGTTACTATCAGGATGGTAACAGTTACTATCAGGGTGATAACAGTTACTATCAGGATGATAACAGTTACTATCAGGATGGTAATATTTACTATCAGGATGATAACAGTTACTATCAGGATGATAATATTTACTTCTGCAATAAATTTCGAAACAGTTACTATCAAGATGGTAACAATTATAATTTCTGATGGTAACTGTTACCATCTGAATTATAAATATAAGTATTTAAAATAATTATAATAATTAACTCTAGTTAACATGCAGGATTGTAACAATTATTGTAAATATGGTAAATATTACAATCTAGATGATTTATACAATCATCTAAATAATTTTCACTACTATCGGACTAATGGTAAAAATTTTTATCATAACTAGATAGTAACTCCTATTATTTAATTTTCTGAGTGTAGATGGTACGTATGTGTAAAAAACTAATAAATTGTGATGGTCTAATTGAATGACCAGCATTTTTTACAAAAGTCTTTGATATAAGATTAAAATTACCCGCACGGAAATATAAACATGTGAAAAATCTATGTATGACACATATGTGACATATTGTTTTTTTGCGCAAACATATATTTAAATAGGTAAAGCACGGGCAAAATAGGACCGGACAAAACAAAACGGACTATTTAGTAAAAATTTTTTTGTTAAAATAAATATGTGACAAATAATTTTCACATCATATTTATTTTCCTACGCGAATATTGCTGTAATATTTTATATATATTTTTTAAACATCAATAAATTTCATAATAAAAATAATTATTAATTATTATAAGACTTTAATTATTTAGTAAAAAATAATAATGACCCATTAAATTTAATGAATACTCATCAATGTATTCAGAAATAATTTTTGCGAAAGATGATACTTTCAATTAATTATATAACGAAACGATTATTCTTCTACTAACGATTTTCAAAGATTTAAGCTCTGATTTTATCTTATAAAATTTATACTTCTTTTTTCTATTTTTTGATTGAGAGATTGCGGGTAAGTTTCCTCGTTAAATGACTTTTGAAGAGTCATTTGATAGAACCCTCGGTGTCAGATGAATAATGAACGAAAGTTGCGAATCGAGAGAGAAAACTTGAGAGGAAATATTTTAAGAGTGCATAAGTAAGACTTAACGGGCTTTCTCAATCATTTTCATCGATGAGATCTTTTTACAATAATATCTACCAACCGTTACAGTTTTATTAAACGAATCATATAAATGAAAAAAAATTTGTTTTATGCTAAAAAATTATTCTTAAATTTAAAAACTATTCTTAAAAATGTAATAAATGAGAATTAAAAATTTAACTAAGATATTAATAACAGTAAACTTAGTCATGTGATAGAGCATAATTTAATCACGAATATAACGTCAAGTTTAATTGAAATGCATTCGTCATAGAAAGAGCAAGACTAATTATGACTATTAAAATAACGAATATTAGTATATGAAATTTAAAACTACTAAACCATTAAGTTTAATATTTTTTATGATAAAAATTAACGTTTTAATTATCAGTGACACATAATTAGGCCATTAAAATTTTTTTTCTTGTACAAAAAGAACAAAAAAGTATTGTAATACCTGGCGCGTTTCATAACACAGCTTGTCATGTTGATTTAAAAATTTTCTTTGATCTCGAAGAATCGATAACGATGCTTTTGAGCTGCATCAAACAATTCCAAAAAGCTCTATTGCCTGGAATATGAAAATAGGCAAAAAAGAAGAATTGAAAAATAGACAAGAAAATGTTAAGGGGAAAAAAAAATTTTTAAAGAAAAATATAAAAATAGAACATAAGCTGTTAGAGTATAGAAATAAAAAAAAAGATGAATAATTTTGAATATGGCTATTATACATGAGTAAATATATGTATATATGTATGTAGGTGAAATAGGAAAAATGAAAACGAATAGAATGTGAGTAAGCAAAAAGCCATTAAATTCAAATCCTCTAGGCAATACTGTTCATTGTTCTAACACTTTAAATGTTCATCGTTCATCGTAAGTTTCTTTTTGTTTTTTATTGTCGAGAATGAGAAATGTTTTTGATATTCTTTTCACCATGAATTTTGATATTCTTTTGGAAGTTTGCTTTCATATCGGCTGTAATATCCAAATCAATAGTTATATGTACAAAAAAATGTATACAACCAAAAATATAAATACAACAATTCCGATCGTAAGGCACGCTGCGCGTTCGCGCTTGAGGTGTGCAAAACAATATGATTTTTTTAGAATCTATTATTCTGATATAAACGAAATGATTCGTTTTAAAATAGCCATAAGCTATCGATGCTATTTATTGCAACTCTTATAAATTTTTGAATTTTATTGAACACAGAAAAAAAATTATCGACCAAAAGTAAATATTTTGGGCTGAAGAAAATTTTTTGGAAAACCTCAATTTTCTCGGATAAAGTAGAGATCTTCTCTGACCAAGACAAATTCTCTTGGCTCAAAAAAATTTTTTTTTAGCTCAAGAACGTTTTTGGTTTTTATTACATTGTTTCTTTTATTCACTCAGAAAATTGAATCATAGGGGTTACTATCTAGTTATGGTAAAAATTTCTGGTAACTTTTACGATCCTGATAGTAACTGTTATCATCCTGATAGTACATATTACCATCCTGATAGT
Organism: Microplitis deprimator; assembly: GCA_964016945.1. NCBI lineage: Eukaryota > Metazoa > Arthropoda > Insecta > Hymenoptera > Braconidae > Microplitis > Microplitis deprimator. The sequence goes on from OZ024708.1 coordinate 7,134,816, forward strand.
AACTGTTATCATCCTGATGGTCATTGTTACCATCCTGATAGTAACTGTTTCGAAATTTACTGCAGAAGTAAATATTATCATCTTAATAGTAACTGTTATCATCCTGATGGTAACTGTTATCATCCTGATAGTAAATATTACCATCCTGATAGTAAATATTACCATCTTGATAGTAACTGTTATTATCCTGATAGTAAATATTACCATCCTGATCGTAACTGTTATCATCCTGATGGTAATTGTTGCCATCCTGATAGTAACTGTTACGAAATTTATTGCAAAAGTAAATATTATCATCCTGATAGTAAATATCACCATCCTGATAGTAACTGTTACTATCCTGATAGTAACTTTTACGAAATTTATTGCAGAAGTTATCATCCAATAATTATTAATTCTATTAAAAAAAATTATAACACTAACTACTTTTGCATTGAAAAATGTTCCAATCATTCTAGATGATTATAATTAAAAATTTAGCATAAAAAACACAATTACTTAATTTTCCGAATGGTTTAGGAATGTTATACGCTTATGTTGGTTTATTTTCAACGTTGATTATAATTTTTAACAACGTGTTAGTTTGATAATAAAATAAAAAAAATAAAGCCCACATATGAGAGTTGAGACAACAAGAGAAGTAGCAGCAGAAGCTGTCAGTCTAGTTTTCCTTATTAAAAAGACGCGGGAGTCACTGATTATTGTGCAAGAAAAGAAGAAACCTGACGACTTTTTTTCCAATCAAAGGATCCAACGAATACGGTATTGTCCGGGATTGAAGCCAAACAGGTCTCGTCGTCATCTATTTTCTCGCTTATTCTATCCTCTTTTTTTCAAAACCTCTATCAATTATTCTTTATCCTAAATTGGTTCGTTTTCACTTTTAAGGATTTATCTTCACGAGTTTTCTCCCATTAATTATTTCGTTTTCAATCCACTATTCTGTTTATGAAAATTAATACCGTTTATTTGCCACCAATTATTTTTAAAATAAATACGTATAATAAATCAATAAGAATATATTTTTATGGTTAGTAGTTCGTGAATATAACTGCAATAATACCCAAATAATGCAGACAATTAAGAATTATATTTAACAAGAAAACATTTAGTTTGAATTATTTGCTAAGTTTGTACTTATAAATGAAATGCAATCAAAATCTAATTGAGTTAAATTGTAAAGAAAATGTTTGTTGAGTGTTTTCTCGTTGCTGAGTAAACTTTTAAACGTTTGCGTCGTTGGAATATCGATAAATATTTTAACATCTTAATAGATGTCTATAAAACTCGTTAATAATTTACTAGTGCTGATAAACTCCATTTATAATTTTTAAATATATAAAGAACCTTAACGTTAACATTTAAATTTTTTATTATTTTAGTTAAAAAGTTTACACCAATAGAAAGTTATAAAATATTTAGTACTTTCAAAATACTGTTTTTTTTTTTTTTTTTTTTTTTAAATTTATAAATCTGGTAGTAAAAAAAAAATGTAATCTTTTGTAAAATGTCTTGTTTTTTATCTCGGTAGTTTTATTCTAGTAGGGAATAAAATAAAAATAAAAAAAAAAAAAACAAGAGGGTTGAAGCAATTTGGAACACATGTTTGCCGCATGTGTGGCAGGTTTAGAGTAGTGTAGCAGTCGAGGTCAAGTTGTTTGGTCTAAATTTCTCTAAACCTGCTGTCAAATTTTTCAACGGGGTTCAAATTAATTTTTTTTTCGGCACCTTAAATCCGGCTCGGTATAAAAAGTAAGTATATATAAACAAAAATAAATGTCTCACATTATTTTTTATTTATCAAAACAATACTTTGACACAGAGATAATAATTTAAAAAAAAGTAAAGGTATCAATTACAGTATCACTATTAATTTTTGTATTAAGTAAAATGTTGTAAAATGACACCGTACGTTTTTAAAATATATATACAAGTATTTATTGATGTAAAGAAGATGGGATGAGAAAGATTGATAAAATGTGCTACGTAATGTGTGTTATACACATGTGTGTTAAAGACACAGCGTGGGTTAAACGACGTATGCACTTGTCTCACGGAGAGTTGGCGTCGGCATGGGTTCACTAAAATAACGTGCATCGTTTCTCAGTCTCCCGCGAAGTAACATCTGGCAAACAAACTATTTTTTTGTCCTTAAATCATAAGATTAAATTTTAAAATATACAAAAACAAAAATTAATACTCACACTCTAAACATAAATTTAAATTTAATTACAATCTTATAATATATGCAAAATAAAAAAATAAAAAAAAAAAACTTTTTTAATTTAAAAATTTTTCAATTTTATTTTCAATTATCTTACTCGGTAAAACAATGTACGTCTACGGGGACTATTTTTGAGAGCTTAATAAATAGGTCAATTGGGAGCTATTGAATGGGTAAAATCGAATTAGCACGTAACAATTATCGCACCACGCCCACGTAACTTGTGGAGAAATTCTCCCGGGAAGTAATCATCCTCATTCTTATTCTCTACTTTATTCTTTATCCATTCTTTTATTATTTCACTTTTTTCTATTCAACTTGGTCACATCGTTGAATACTTTATGATTGATCAAAAAAAAAAAAGAGCGGAAGAAGTATTATTTTTTAATCTATGATTTTTTATTAAATAAAACTAGGCCATGTATATAAACAAATTTTAATTACACTGTTTAAAAACAACTTAAATTTATATTTTTTCTTTTATCTTAATTACATTGTATCACGATTGCTCTTTTAATTTTTTGTATAATCACATCAACTTTTAATGTTCATATAATTAATTACCGGAACTCAGAAAAAAAAAAACAAATTATAAATAAATAAAGTAAGGCTCAAGCCTTAAAAAAGTTGGGTAAATGCAAAAAATAAATTGTCTTTTGTACATCAATAAATTTTCATCTCAACTGTCACTCTTGCACGCTGATAGCTAAAGTAGTATGTGGTTTAGCGAGTCATAAACCGCCCTTTATATATCAAGCCACAATCCCTAACTCTGAGATGAATTTCATTTCACTCGTCGTGAACTGAAGTTAATGAAGCCAAACTAACGAGTATCATCTCAACTGTAAAATTACTTCAGCAAAAGTGTAATTAAAAATAGAAAATTTTAAAGTTTAGAAAAATTTTTTTTATTATTTCACTTTTCAACAAAAAAAAAATATATATATATATATATATATATATATATATATATATATATATATATATATCAAAATAGTTATGGCATATTCGGAGATTAAAATTAACTACAGGGTGAAACTATAACACGTCAGATCATATTGAGGGCACTTTACACGTGTATAACTATACATATATATGTGATGTATTTAGATATATATCGAACACTTACATGTAAGTAGTGCTACATTGGCTCGATCATACGCGCATTATTGGTTAACGAGGCATCAACCGAGTCTCGCCACCGCGGTGGTTAGAATTGGGCGACATTTGGCTTCCGTACGTCAATTGACATAGCGAGTTAACCCTGCTTTGTGACGGTTACTGTTTGGACTCGTGGCAATGGCGCCATCCACATTTCACTCCCTTTCTCTCGCTACCTCTCATCCCATTTCTAACAGATCTATATCATCCTGATCATCATCACAACACGTCTCTCTGTAGATATATATGTGATATCTGTCTCTGTGTCTGTACTCTCAACATTCCAGTTATGTGTACAATTCGGATTCTGCTCATGTCCCTACAGAATATAGATGAAAGCACCACAGGGTACGGATGCCGTTGACATTTGCCCTTTGATCCACATCGGACACTATCATACATAATGCAGCGGCTTACAATTAGACAATTACTAATTTATCTCGCTACAGAATCAAAACAACATAATGTATAAGTTACATGTTCTAAATTACCATCCGATACTTGAGAAACTTTATTTATATAAATTAAACAATATTTTTCAATTAAAAACGGTTTTCAGATAATTTTGTCTAAGCTTTTCTCTGAAATAAGAGCTCTAAACGCAAAATGAGGACACAGACCCGATGCTTTACTTTATGAACTATCGAAGTGCACTTCAATTTTTTGATAACTTCCATTTGTTTACGAGAAAAGCTTGGACAAAGTTCCCATTTACTGTACAAGTGCAACAAAGATAGTACCGTTTATCCAGTTGAGTGCGAATAGAAAAACAAATAAAAACGCGTCTTAAGGAGGTTCGACCGAAATTAGTGAGTCAAAGTAGTGTCTGAATTTTTTTGTTTGCTAAATTCTTCTAATAGTTATAAAAATTCATTATTTCAATTTATAATAACAAAAAATTCATAAATTAATGTTTATTACTTATTTAATTAAAGAAAGTAATGAAATTACTTGGTTATTTTTGACTCATATAATTTTATAAAAAGATTTGGCAACAGCGCATTCTAACTTCTTACACAAAGATATTCAAATTAAAGCGGGAAAAATTTATTTCTAATCCCGACTCTTTTATTAATGTATTTCTCTTGTTTTTTCTCTCAGCTGCTTCCGCGACGTTGCCAAACCCTTAATAATAGGTATCTCTGATGATTAACGAGATTAAATAATAAAGTTTAATTTCAATTATTTAAATAATTACAACGGTAACACTATATTGTTAAAATCTTATCATATTCTAAAAATATTCGTTTATGGCATGTGGTTTTTTATTTCTTAAATTTGGGAGGTTAATAATGAAAAAATCGAATAAGTCATGACGGAAGCTTGTCCGCCATAACAGTCTGTGTATAAGAACTTTAAAAACGTCATTTTTAAATCTTTTTTTCTAAAAAACTAGACGATGGATCATATTCAAATTTTGAGAATACATAGATAAAGTACTTTTTTATTTACTAAGTTTCAAATCTTAAAGTTGGAAAATCCTTTTTACATTAGATTCGGTCAAACCTCTTTAATAGGTGGTGTTTTTTTTTTTTTTTTTTGTTTTTATTAACTTCATTCTTTAAATCTACAGATATATTTAGTAAGCTATTTTCCAGGTTTAAGAAAGCTCATGGGCTAGTGAAACCGAATTAAGTTAGACTATTTGCGGTTAAAATTACAGACAATGGCAGTATGAACAGATGGCTAGCGAATAATAATAATAATAATAATAATAATAATAATAATAATAATAATTATTATTATTATTATTATTATTATTATTATTATTATTATTATTAAAACAGTGGTAGTAGATATAGTTATAGTAATAGGAGTAGTATAAGAAAATATGATCGTATACAAGAAGGTTGAGTAAACGTGACTATAGTTCTCATATTTTTTTTTATCAGTATAACCTCTCAATGCTGGTTTATATGCATGTAATGTATGTCGATGAGATATTCGTTGGAATCAATACGCACACCATCATTGTTAGTTTAATGTTATTTTTACAAGAGACACTACTATTATTGTAGTAAATAAAGTTAAAATGAAAAATTCATATATTCATATATATATATATATATATATATATATATATATATGTGTGTAGTATGCTGTTTTATTTATGTGTGAGTATGTTTTCTGAAAGAATCGAGCGCAGATAAAAATGTGAAACAATGAACGTACAATAATAAAATGATGGTTAATATTTTTTTATTTTCTATTATTGTATTTTTATACTTAAGCTTAAATTTTGTTGAATACATTCTTTTTCTTTTTTATTCATTTATAATCGTACATGTACTTTATTGTGACTCAAATAGCATATATATCCAAACATATATATATATAAGATAAGTAGATGTAAATCTATATGTATGAACAGAATATGCTGAGGTGCTTTTCAACGAAATCCATAAACTCATATATATATATATATATATATATATATATATATACAGTATGTATGAAGATGAAAATTTGCTTACATAATACTTTGTATTTGCAGTAATAATACAAGAGTTAATGAGATTTGTTTTACTAAAACAAGTTATTTGGTTTGCGGCAAATAAATAATACATATATTGTATAGTTTTTATCGTACAACACTCATTAAATAAATAGAAATGTTAAACATATTAACATGAATATGGTTTATCTGAGGTAATTTATTATTAAATATTAATGATGTACATATGAGATATATATATAATGTTAACTACACTGTACAAAATTAATAAGTTATAAATTTGCGTGAATAATATTGAGTTACCATTAATGGATAGTAACCATGTTGTTTACTTTTAAATATCAATAAATGTGTGAGGAAAATTAAAATTTCAGATTGAATATTAAAACCACTATACTATGGTTTAATCGTTAGGAACAAAGAATAAATATCAAATTTTTTGTTCAATTACTTTTAGTTACTATGTATAAATATTACTTGAATTAAAAAGACTCGAACAAAAGAAAAACATATTTTTTACACGTAACATTATAAAACAAACAAATGGATTTTTTTTATTTTAAAACCATATTTTGACAGATAAATTTAGCGATTGGGATTTTTCGTCGTTCCCATCAAAAGAATACACAGAAACAAATTTGAAGACCGGTTGACCCTGCGGGCCAGCCCCAAAACTACCTGCTGTTTTCAATCTCCTCGAGCTAAAATTTTCTCGTCCTAAGAAAATTTTAGTTATTAATTCATATTTTGAAAAATCTCTTGCACCAAAAAATCCTTTCCTTTTGTGTATGTAGTAAATATGAAATCATTAAATTCTGAGATCTATCAGATCAATAATTCACGAATTATTAATAAAAAATATACATACTAAATCGATCAATTTCAAATTTCGATAGAGTCTAACTCTCTAATAAGTCTACGGTTGCCGCAAATAAAATTCGAGTCGTTTTAATCACTTATTTCTTTTTTAAAGACAGCGATAGAAAAAACTTGATTAAAAAAAAGTAATTAATGTCGTACAGTATATCTGATATTTCTAAAACTAATCAATCGATTTAAATGCGTTTCACGGCAATCGAAGGGGTTTATCAAGATAAATCTGATTGAATTTTGAGATCGGTTGGTCCGTTAGAGAGATACCGTACGACAGATAATTAGCTTACACATACGCATACGTGAATTCAATAAAAAATAATTGGAAAAAATTTCTTAGACCTAAAGATTCGCGCTCTTCCGTAGAAGTCGCTAAATTTTTAATGTTCAATGCGGAAAACTTTGAATAGAAATTTTAAGTATTTATAAAAAATATAAAAACTTTTTTTCTAATAAGGTAATCTCATATTTAAAAGATCCATGTTAAGTCTCTATTGTAATGAGAGTATATCAAAGAAATAAAAATGCCCAAGGACAAAAGAAACCCGAGCATAAAGAATCTTTGATGAAAGAGAATATAAATAATACAATATTCCAATAAAGTATGTTGACATTACATTTCAAAGATATAATAATTAAATTAACATAGTAATAAGAATAAGAAAGTGAATAAATTTACTTTGTAAATAATTAAATTAACAATGTCTATCTACATTAATTTGTCTGTCTAGTTATCTACATATTTATACTGGTATACCTTTTTAGGACTAATCAAAGACGGAAAATAGTTAACGTTTATAAATGAAAAAGGAAAAATAAAGAGATTTTAGTTTATAGAATACGGTTTTGGTGAAGCTCGATAAGATAAAATGTATATAAGGTGTGAAGAAAATGGTTGCAAGAGCGAGAAAATTATAGAAGATGGAACAAGAAGAAAAGTAACCCGGGGTAGTTGGAATAATATTTAAACGTTAACAAAGTGCTTAAATGCTAGTGTAGCAACGACTAAAGAGAAAAGCCCAAAACCAAAGAGACTAGGTGAAAGAAAGAGAGACAGTTAATAAGAAAATGAAAAAGCGAATAAGTGAATAAGAGAGAGAAAGAGAGTAAGAGAGATGAAGAGAGGAAATGCAGATCGTTTTATCGGCTTGGGAGTAAACTATACCCCCAGGGTATTTTCGTTGTTTCCAGCAACGGGCGGTTTTAACGAGGTTCATCCCTCACTGGTTAACGTCGAGTGCTTTTCGTTTTCCCTTCGCTTTTTTTTAAATTTCTTTTGTTTTCTTCCATTATTATTATTTTTTTCATTTTTTAAACTATCAAGTATACAAGAGACGGTAATAATATTGAATCTGGTAATTTTTCATTATGTTTGGTGAAAAATTCAATGAAATATGTAAATTAATATGCAACACAAAAATAAATATAAAATAGCGTTATTAAGATGAAGTTTATAAACTGATATAATTATTAAAAATTTTGACAGGCAAAATTAACATTAATTAAGTAATTCACAGCAGATACACAGAAAAAAAAGATTTTTTGGTGCAAAAAAATTTTTCTTGTTCTAAGAAAATTTTTACTTGACCCAAGAAATTTTTTGTATTATAAAGTGAAAACAAAAATTTTCTTGGGGTGAGAAAAAATTTTCTCGGAACAAGAAAAAATTTTTTAGGCGGGAAAAAAATTCTTGAACGAAGAAAAATTTTTGTCTTCAATTCATGATACAAAATATTTCTTGCGCTAAAAATTTTTTTTTTTGTGTAGTTTTTGTAAACACAAAAAAAAAATTTTCTGCTTCAAGAAATTTTTCACTCTGGAAAAATTTTCTTGGAACGAGAAAAAATTTACACGGAGAGAAATGTCAAGTAAATATGCCTATGCAGCACAGTAATAATTACATTACTTTATAGTTTGTGTATAAGAGCGGCAGGACACAAACTATAGAGTAATGTAAATATTACTGTGCTGCATAGGCATATCCACTTGACATTTTTCTCCGTGTACTTCGCCAAGAAAACTTTTTTTCTGTGTATAGTAACGTTGCGTCTGTAGTTAGAATCTACATTGGATGTTATTTATTTTTTATCATTATTTATTTTTCTTCATATAATAAATTTTTTCATAATATCATAAAATAAAAAAAAAAATTATTGAGATCGATAGGTTAATGACAGTTATAGAACGTGAAAATTTTCAGGTCAAACGTATAACTCTTTTCTACAATTCCCTGGTGAAATAAAAAAATATTGATGATAAATATAAATTAATTAACTTCATATCAGGTATTTCGATGGAAGTATTTGTGCGTAAAATTTATTTTAAACGTCAAAATTATATATATATATATATACACTGCCGTTGGGGTAAACGCTGCCGTTGACGTGTGTGCGAGTGACGGTCACAAATTCCGGGAATCTACGTCAACATTTCCGGGTTTTCGGGTCTCTCTCTCACGTACATACTATACTGATGCACGTTTTCCATGACATTCGTCATCTAGTATGCCCATCACGGAAAATAGTCCGACATCTGAAATATAACTTGAACGAACCCATGCTCGTTCACATACATATATACAGTAATAACAAAGCGAGCCATTTTCTATTTAAATTACTCACACGTTTACTTTGTCCTTTATCTAATCCACCTCCAAACGAATTGGGAAATTTAACCGGCGAGTTTAAACAAGTGTGCTGCAACTTTTAGAACTACGCTTTGCCAATACCAAAAATTTGTCTGAACAAAAAAATAGAAACCATTCAGAATTTCTCCACCTGTGCGATTTTTTTATTTTTTTTCTTCAATTTTTTAATTGAAAAATTAACAATTGTAATATCCCGAGTCAAAAAACAAATTCTATTTTAGTCCTCAAAAACCTCAATTCCTTGATGTTTTATTTGCCGCCCAGAAAGTAACTCTACTTTAGTACTAAAAATCTTCAATGAGAACTATGAGGTCTAAATGCGAATAATTTATCGATTTTAAATTATAACTAAGACCTCAAAGTCTTCAACGTATGAATAAGGTACCGGCGGGTAATAAGGCCTAGCTAAGGGAGATTTTGAATAGAATTGAAAATATTGCATTTAATTATCGAAATGTATGATAAATCTTTATTTCAATACATTAGCAATAAAATATAATGAAGTAATGGTAATTTATACTACAAACAAACAAAAAATTAAATTTTTACAAAAACAATACGAATAGGCCTTATTTTACTACGGTAGGGTAATAAGGCCTACGGGTTAAACAAACTGGAATAGTTTAATTATACTTAATAAAACTGGTATTAGAGATGAATCATCACTTAAATTTAGCAACAATACTTTTCTAAAGACAGAAGACTAGATTGTTTTGTTCAGCAGCAGTTAAAACTATCAGTTTCCTTTTCAAGAGTCAGAAGACTAGATTGTTTTTTATGATTTCTTCTGCGCTACGACATCATATGACGGATGATGAAATATAGAAAACAGGGAACGTGGTATCGGTACTCTATAAACTTGTCGTAACATCTTTATGCAAGACCCTTCTACTAGCATAGCCTTTAGCGGAGGCGGTTATTTTAAATATCATTTCTGTCACTTAGGCCTTAGTACCCGACAGGCCTTATTACCCACGGGTACATTAGTTATATTTTGGACTTTTAAAAATTTTAGATAGAGAAGGGAGGAGAGAGAATACGTCGAATGAGACTTTTGAGGTTCAAATGTAGATATAATTATTCCTGTATGTTTTGAGTATTTTAAGGCTCAAATCCAGATTATGTTATTTCAGTTTAATCCTCAAAGTGGTAAAATTGGTCGAAACTACCACTTCGAGGACTAAAAGGATAGCTTTCTATACTGTTGTCAATCTTAAAATTTAAAATTGATCCTCAAAAACCTCATTGAGAACTTTGAGACTTAAATCCGAATTTGTTTTTTGACTCGGGTAAATTTAAAAAAAAACTTTAATGTTCAATGAATGTAGAAAGTTTAAAAAAAATCTTCTAAAGACTATTTTGAGAAATATAAAGACAAAGTTGCTCCAGTGACCACGTTGTGGTCTCTTTTATAAAAATAACATATACAACCGAGAGTATCGATTATATTCACGCAAGATTCATATATCAAAGTATGTACGTGTATACAGTATACATAGGATATATATATGTACAATAATGCACAAAGAATCAGTTTTCATTCCCACGAGATGAATCCAACAACTAAAATAACTCTCACGCAAAATTTATAAATATCATTATTATTGTTATTAATATGATTATGATTATTATTATCATGCGCACGTTATAATAATTGACATTTTACCATCGAGTACCAAAATAACCCAACCGGATGAACGATGGGAGTATAAATGTCGTCCAACGTCATCTTATTCTTGAAGGACATCAACTATAAAAATCCCGACTTGTTCACGCTTCGATCTCTCACAGTCTCCTTATTCATGATAAAATAAATTTACAGCAACACTAAAAATGTACTGAAATAAAAAATTTAATCCAACACAAAAAGTACATACAATGTATTATATATACACTTTGCGATGTACTTAACAAAAAAAATTGAAAATCAGTAGCTTTTAAATGTATGAAGTTCGCGAGTAGAGTAAACGAAAAAGTAACCAACAATCCATGGGAAAAAATAAATCTGTAATATAAGAGAATAGAGAACCAAAATCAAAAGACAAGAAGAAGCTGATAAAGCTAAAGAAGAAGAAGAAGAAAGACTGCAGGGTATGGTTACGCGTGGCTTCTTGATCCTTTCCCGTGCTGATTGGACGCTGGCTCGTGGCCGGCGCTCGCCATTCACCGGAAACTCGACCAGCGCCTTACTTCTTGGTCATCGTCAGTAAAGCCTTGCTGTTGTGAACTTGCACATACAACAACCAAGAGTAGCTACTCATTTCCCCCACTGGTATCCACATTCGCTTTTTTTTTATCTTGTTCCTTTTCAGACACGCTTACTCTCCCCTTCTATTCTTCTTCAGTCTTTGGTCAGCACAATCTATACCTACATATATACTGTGTACTGTATACATACATAACACATATATAGTCGTTGGCTATTACTGTAACTTGTACAAAGAGATATTTCTCAAAGTCCAGGTCCAGCATCTAATGTTGAACAGTGTCGAGTGGCGTTGAACGCTACACTGGTTGTTCAAGTCCAACTCTCTATACTACCTGTTTCTTCAACCGAGAACTCAACTAAACCCGTTTGACCTGTTTCTCCTTCACTCTTAAACTCTTTGCTTCACTTCTCGATATAAATGTATACATGTATACAACCACTTTATGTTATAGTCCTTCTCATTTTAACAACCAAAGTCCTAGTGTACTTTTATGTATGTATATGTATATAGTGTCCTCGACACGAGCGAACGTCCTCGCACTACCAACTTTATGTTATTATTTTTATCATCATTATTATTATTATTATTTTATACGATGAACTTGAGCACAAGCTAGTATACAGCTACTGGATTATTGCTAAAACATTAAACACTTAATAAAATTTTGGTAGCTATGATAAAGGAGGCATGATATTGGAGTTGATAATAAAGACTGTCATGGAGTAAAAATGTGGGTATAAAAATATGAGGTAATTTTAAAAATGAAATATTTACGGGTCAGTTTAACTGGTAGTTGTGGTATAAAGCTATGCTAGAGAAGCTGGTGTGCTGCACGAATGCGGAACAATATTCTGTGTAGTAGTTTCATTGGAGCTCGTTCGCCACGAAAGAGAGTAGCTGAGAGAGTATATACGGAGGCAACAGGTGGAGTACATAGGAATGGGAAGCTCTCATCGAGCCACCGCCCTGATCAATAGTTAATTATGCGTTTCTACTCCCAGATCTCATTCGACAACGGTTATGTTATGCAGCTCGTAACAATATATACCAGAGTTGAGATTCTATTTGGTGGATCATACACGAGCTCCAATACCGTGCACTCTGCATACTTTTCATATTTCAATGCAATCTCATCAAATGTATATGTATATATCATATATACAAGGTACACTAAATCTCTCGGGAATTTATTTTTTGTAAAATTTTTTTTTACATCCGTGGAAAATACATTTTTTCCCTTTATTATTCTACTTCAGTAGATATATTGGAACTGTTGATAAACAATCACAATTAATTTCAAATTGTTGGGAATTTAGGTATGGTTATCGTGAATAACACAAATCAATTTATTAAACGAATGAAAATTATTTCTTTTATTAAAATACGCGCTCTAGACTGGGTCATAATATCTATCCTCATCAAACCTCAATCTAGCCTCATCGAACCCAAGTAAGCCTCAATCAAGCCTCACAACTAAAAAAGCATTTTGAGCCTCAAATAATGCTCATGTAGCCTCAATGAACCTCAAATGATGCTCACAGATCCTCAATAAGCCTCGATTAGCCTCAAATGAATCTAATCTCGACTCAATGAATATCAAATAATAATAATTTTACGAGTTCGATCAAAGGTAATTTAAATTTGATTAGTATTATTTGAGGCTCATTGAGACCCTTTGAGCATCATTTGAGGCTCATTGAGGCTCTATGAGCATTATTTGAGGCCCCGGGACGGTATGTCTGCACTCGTAAGAGATTTAGCTTAGACTAACTTATTCTTTTAATATTATTTAACACTGAGGTCTAACAATCTCTCCTCTCTTTGTATAACAAAGATGTCTAAGTTCAAAATATATATACATGTGTGCAAATGAAGGAAAACATATTGCCTTACATTTACTTGGAACATGGGCCTCAATCTCTCGTCGACCCAAGTACCTAAAGTCATAAAATTTGATCCATACTAGCTTTCTTTTCTTCAAGTAAACATATCGATACTGCCATTCTAATACGTCGTATCCCACAATTGGGAAATTTTTCAGCAGATGATAAAAACGTTTCACGGTTGGCAAAGAAAATTATTTGTGTTATGCTTACATTGGTATAACCTACAAATTTATTTTCATGTTTTCATAAAATAGGCTTTTGTAGTGAATAAATAATTTTGAATTATATACTGTAAGAAGAGTAAAAAATTATGCATTATTACCTTCTTACTCATGTCGTTAATTGCTTCCTTAAAATTAACTTAAAATCAAAAATGTTAAGCGTGACTAAACCTATACGAATGTGGGATACCACATATTAGAATGCGCGAAAGTCTGCGTGTGGGATACGACATATTAGAATATTTATTTAGAAATACTAAATAAACAATTTGACCTCTAAAATTTTTACATAAGCTGCACACTGTTACAATGATTTCATTTTTCAAAAAAAGTAAAAATGTCAAATTTTGTGGGATACGACGTATTAGAATGGCAGTATCGATATACATATTTTTAACTCAACTTAAATAATATATATACTACGACTTAAATGTAACGCTGTTCGAAATAATATTTCGAACAGGATATTTCGTAAAGAGAAATATTAAATAAAATATATATTGGAATAAATATTGATTTTTGTACAGAGAATCCAACATAAATAGTAAAGTTATTTTTTTTATTGATAATTTATAAAAATCAAAAAAGGCTCAATAATTTTTTTTTTCATCTCACTATATAGATCGGAGTACATATACAACTACCAGTTGACAACTTTTTTTTATTATTTATATGACAAAATAAAAACATACACACGCGGTATTCAAACGCATGAATGCGTCGCTATATCCGTGAGACGAAAAATGTGCAATGTGAACGATGACTAAAAAACTCAAATAGATTCACATCTCCGTGCAAATACTATTTTGCAAATCGTATTTAAAATGTTTAACACTTCATTGTATTTTTACTCATTTTTTTTTTTTTTTTTTTTTTTTTTACATTCAAAAATGAAAAAAATAACAATTGATACATCACTATAAAAGGATCCATTTACGCTAAAAAAAATTCAACTGAATATCTAATTAAATTGTTCAATGCACAATTATGAAAAGTTTTAAAGTCTTCCCATAAAAAAAGTTATCACTTGCATTAATAATAGTAATAATAAAAAAAAAAAAAGCAATCATTCAATTTCACTAAAAAAAAATTTTAATTAACTTACAAAATATTCAATAATACTTTTATTCAGTAATTAAAAACTTAAAACTCATCCATGAGAAAATAAAATAAAAAAAAAAGTTAAATTTGACAAGAAAATATTTAATCAATTAAAAAAATAAAAATTACTTCGATTTAATTAACAAGAGACAGCATCAATGATTACATTATTAAGCTTCTAATATAAAATCGATTAAAAAATAAAATGAATTGGTCTAGTCGCACAGTTAGAGTGTTCAATATTCCCTAATCGATCATCAGACTACCTCATTTTTATATTTAATATCCATCTATATATATAAATATAATATTGGAAACAAGCAAGCTCTTAGTGGTCTATGCGAACTGCGGTCTGAGTTAATAATTTATTCATACGTAGCAAACGACAAGCTGTCTTGGTATATAGGCTTCCGTAATGCCCTATAATGCACTATCGCATTTTCAATAGTAATGTTTCCTCGAGCTAAGATCTCAAGATATTGTATATACAATACAAAATACCTGCGATCTTATAATGTCTATACTATACTTCAACGTAACATACATACATACATACATACATACATATGTGAATAAGATGAAGCATGAATATCTAAACCGTAATCTTTACCCATGCCTCAATATGTCTTACTTATATATAAAGTATGTTTGCCAACTAATGTAACAACTCTAACAAAACTTTACATCATCTTGAAATATATATGTATGACTCTCTTCGTAACTCTGGGATATATGATAAAAAAACTGGTGTGAGCCAACAAAGTTCCTTAGGCGAATAGAAGCCGAGTAGTTGAGTTTAAAATATATATAGAAGGTGTAATAAAAGACTGCGTCAAATATCCGGTGAAAGGAAATTCACAACTTATATATTGAACTCAACTTCAAAAGTTTAAATGGCTAAGAGCTAAGTATTTACTTATGTGAACATGAAAATTGGGTACAATCTTTATTACATATTTAAAGAGACTGAATAATTAATCGAATTTTACAGATGAGAAAATATATGATACATATTAGGGCGGCGCAAAAAAACCGACTATTTTTGTTTTTTTCGATCTAGCATGAAAATTCGTTGGCTTACGATGTTTTAAGAAGTCTCCAAAAATCAGCTCGATAAAAAATTTTCAAGAGGTCGCTCACGAATTTTGAAAATATCAAAAATGATTGAAATTCGGATTTTTTATTTCTAAATTATTTCTTTCTCGTGGCAGCAATAGTTTATATTTGTAAAATCATGACTATGCTGAAAATTTAAGCCCAAAATTTAAATATTTAAACGGCACTCAAGAATTTTGAATATTAACTGATAATATGTAACTAATAGTTTAAATTAGTTTTTGTATTTTTTTATTACTCAATTATTGTCATTTTAGTAAAATATAACTTTTGCATAACCAAAAATATATAGGACAGTCTTAAACAATAAAATTTGGCAAGTTTTGAATAAGCGAAAAAATCTACAAATTGAATTAAAAAATAATAAAGTATATAAATAACTTATTATTTCTATTTCTCGGGTTATATTTTCATTCATTGTCATGCAAATTGATGGTGAAAAAATCGAGAAGCTTTATTATTAATATTCAAGGGTCGCTCGAAAACGTCCAGACAGCACTCGGAAACATTCAAAATTCTTGAGCGACGTTCAAATATTTAAATTTTGGGCTTAAATTTTCAGCGTCGTCATGATTTTACAAATATAAACTATGGCTGCCACGAAAAAGAAAAAAATTTTAAATAAAAAATTCGAATTTCGATCATTTTCGATATTTTAAAAATTCGTGAGCGACTTCTTGAAAATTTTTTATCGAGCTGATTTTTGGAGAGACTTCTTAAAACATCGTAAGCCAACAAATTTTGATGCGAGATCGAAAAAAAAATAGTCGGTTTTTTTGCGCCACCCTAATACATATTGATGATAATACTAATAATTATATTCATCATAAGTATATATGACATCCTGATTGACTGAGTTAATAATCCTTAGAGAATAATACGGTGAAATATCCATTTCTGAGGGAAACTTCGGCTTTATATATAATAGATTTCCCCTTGAATTCTCGTGATGGTTATATATTATCTCTTCCATGATCATTAAATGTACTGTTAGACGAAATAGATCTTGCGCGTATATCGATAACGTCATTTCTCAGATTGCTCGATTGCGTGATGCATCAAAGGATTTACAGAAACAACATATAATTATTTTAAAACAATTATATTTTATTGTAATGTTTTTTTTGTTTTTAAATTTTATCTTTAATAATAACTTTCTTGTTAGATCTTTAATTTTTTTTCTTAAAATATTAATATAAATTGTAAGTTAAAAAAAACTAATTATTAAATTGAGGAAATAAAAAAAAATTTTAGCAAGAAATAAATTTAGCATTTGTTTTTTTTTTTTTTTTTTTTTTTATAAATGAAATTCAACGAATGTATAAACGATAGATCATGATTGAATGTATTTTGACAAGACCCAACGGAAACTGTTGAGAGTAAATATCACAACTTTTAATCCATTGCTCTGTCGATCAATTTTTCAAGGAATTTTTTTTCTTTTTTTTTTTTCAAACGTGTTTCACGGTCATTTATTTTTTCCCTTTATCCTTTGGCTCATTTTATTTATTTTTTTATTTAACTTCACTTAACTTTTATCTTTTTTTTAAAGTCAAGAGTTAACCCGGGAAACGCGGATACCAAAAAAACATGTATTCTAAGTTTATTTTATTTTATGTTTAAACTTTTTATTTTTTATATTTTTTGTTTCTTTTTCTTCTCTGACGACACATAAAGCAATTCTCTTCAAACGAACACGTGACTTGACGTCCTTATCGCAAGATATCCGTCAGTTCAATCGGGAGTGAAGAGACTAACGTGAGATACAGACTACTCTTGTATCCAGGTTTATCCAGTGTCTTTTATCGATCGACCTCAAGGTTTCGTGAGGATACTTATTCAAGTTTATTCTATTGTATCTTGTCACAAGTAAAACTATATACCGTTGCTCTTAAAGTCCTCAAAGCTCAAAGACAAAAGTTGTCGTCCAAAAATATGCAAATAAAAATATGCAAAACTTTATAGTTAAAAAATAACAAAATAGTAGTGCAATATTCTCGGCATGAATAAGGAACAAGAGCAATATTGCCACGTGTTTTACATAGTCTAAACGAACTCTCGAGAGAAAAGCAACGGGCGTTTTTTTAAAGGGGCGTTACCGATACACTCTATCGTTTCTATCTTTATATTTTTAATTTTATAACCCAATTTTTATTACTTTTTTTTTTTTTATTTATCAGTTCAAAAATTCGTTTAGTAAAATTATCAAAAATATATGTATAATTTATTTCAAACGCCTCTTTTTTTTTAATTTATTGGACAATTACACGCAGAGAGTTTTATAGTAAAAATTACTCAAAAATTTTAGATAACGGTGGAAAAACTTTATATTCTTGGGAATTATACTATTTCATATATTTATATTTCTGACTTCATTCATCACATTATTTTAATGTTTACAATAAAAAATAAGTAGGGGAGGGGGGGGGGCAGAGTGGGCCCCTTAAAACTTTCTATACGTCAATAAATTCGGATGGATAATAAGCTTATCGAAATTTCTTATATAATGAGGGCTGAAATAGACCACCAAAACTGTTCATTAAATGTAATTTATCATGAAAGTTAAAAATAATACAATTACATTTGAAAGTTATATCGCAGCAGGCTATTAAAATGATTTTTTATATTAATAAAATACAATTGCTTTATAGTTCTTTGCAAATATCACACGTGTAGCTTTGCACAACTTTGTTGTGAACACCGGCACATGAATCATGGGCCCAATTTTTACATTGGCCACATTGAATCCATGGCTCTAAAGATTCCAAGTATAATTTTCCACAAAAAATACAAGCAGTATCATCCGCCAATTGTTTTTATTTACTTTTTCCTTTTCCCTTTCCTTTGATTGTTGCCTTCTCCGTCGTTTTAATATCAAATCTAAAATTTTTTGCGGGGCCCACTCTGCCCTTAATTTTCGATTTTTCAATTTTGATCGACGCAGCATAATGAAGTGAAAATGAGTATCAAGGTTCTAAAAATAAGTAGACGCGTTAAAAAAATTAACAATATTATAATTATTTTCTCTAAGGGGCCCACTCTGCCCCCCCCTCCCCTAAAAGCGCTAAGAGTAATAAAAAATTTATCAATTGAAATTCAAAAATTCTATACTTTTAGAATTTTTGTGCCACACATCATGGTAATTTTATAAAAAATCTTTTAAATTCGAGTTTGATCGACAATATTCGGCTCTTTTTGTTCATTCTATTACCGATAGCAGGTTAAAATAAATTACGTTACGTGGTAAGGAGTAAGCAAGCATCTCTACATAGAGAAAAATGACTCAAAAATATATGAAGTAATAGAAAATACATTAAATTTGATTATGCTAGTCTGTATCAAACTTGAAACAGGGCACTTTTTTTTAATTAGTGTAATCTATATTCATAATGTTCGTCTTCTAATGTGGCAGTGAAATGACAAAATTTAAAAATAGAAAATAAAAGTCATAGCTTCAAGAGATAGATTAAAAATTAAATGAATGTAAATTTTTAATTTTCCATTAAACTGAAAGGGTTTTATGCAGAAATATTATTTAATAAGGATAACGGTAATAACTATAAGTTCAATAAACTTGTCCAATTTCGAATCAACCAATGTTATAATTTAATATCTAATCATGTTTGCACGTGCCACTCATCAAATGACGGAAGACGATGGAATCTAACAGTTAACTCATACATCCGGAAAAGTCATTTCAATTATTTTCAACCGGTTTGATGAGTCTAAGTATTTCTGTTAAGTTGTTTTTTTGGTCTTTTTTCAAATTTTTTTTTTAAACTTAATAATAAAAAATTTAATCGTTTATAAAACACTTGCCTTGTTTAACGGATGATTGATCATAATGTTAAATATTAACTAGATCTATTTTTATGGTCATTGATTGTAAGGTTGAGCATAACGGATTGATAATAAATTTAACTTGTGATGTAATCGACTAAGTGATGATAAAATTATGGTGATAAAACCGGATTTTTATGCACACACCTTTACTTGCTTCAAATATTTTTTCGAATAACTAGACCAAGTTTACTGAAATGGTATATTCGAGACACGAGGACAATATTAAAAAAATAAATAACTAAGTTTGTAAAAATCATTGTAATATACGTTTTGGAACAACGAGCTTTATCTAAAGAGATAAAATATAATAATAATAAACGAGAGAAAATGTTTAAATCATCAGGAATTTGTTACTTTCTTTATGATCCTAATGTTCAGGACAATAAGTTTCATATGAAACAGTCGACGAACTGCTTGGAGGCAGTAACTTTTTCAATTTAATGGCTCGCTCATGTCTGTAAAGTAAAGAATAAGCCAGCAAATACGACAGAGTTTTCACAGTAGCGTAAAAAAAAAAAAAAAAATTATAAAGAAGAAAAAAAAAGCAGCGGTAGGTTTCGAACCACGGAACACTGGGATGCAAATCCCAAACTCAGTCGAAGAGTTTAGTCCCATCCTAACTATACTATTACAACTACAACTACAACTACACTGTAGTTACGAACCGACGCTTAAACTTGTCTTCCACAAAGTTTCATAGACTATCCGACTCTATTGGTGTTTCAGTGTCTTTCCTCTTTTCTCGTCTCTTGTCTCCTCGTTTCCCTGCCCTTCGGGCTTCCTCAAGCTCATTCTACAGCCACCCTGTCCTGTACACTAGCTTGCACCGTTATCTAGACTTTAACAAGAACATGCGTGTTGGAAAATTTAATTTTCCTACCAAGATAACTTATAACTGTCTGTCTATATAATGTATCTTACTTTACTTTGTCACAAATTGACGCGGAAATGAGATAGAAAATATAAGATTATTAAATTACACATGGGAAAATTTTTCCACTTTGTTTTAAATAACAAACGGATGTAAATTAGTAACTAATTACAATAAATTAAATTTATTGTTTAATATATTAAATTAAATTATATTATAAAACTGGCGATTGATAATTAATAAAAATTATATTTATTTTAAATTAGTCATTTTTTTATGTAATTTTATTTTATTTAGCATGTCATCATTTTAAAGTGCGATTAAATTGTATTTTTGTAACTTTATCGAGCTTAACAATTTAACTATTTAAATTTGAAAATTGTTAACTTTATATTCAAATTTAACATTTCAAAAAGCACTTTAATGTTATAAATTTACATAAATCTAATTTAACATCAAAAGCACTTTGAAAAACCCTTGATAGCTTTTAATAGTCAAAGAGGTAAATATATTTAAATTTCAACATATAAAAATACGAATTTTCTTGAATTTAAGCGATACTTTCAACGACGAAACGAAAATAAAGGGGTGACTGGGGCAAATTGATTCACTATTTTTGAGAAAATTTTTTTCTATACTCAGAAAATTAAATAATAGGAGTTACTATCTAGTTATGGTAAAAATTTCTACCATCAATCAGATAGTAAATATTATATAGATGACTGTATAAATCATCTCGATTGTAATATTCACCATATTTATGATAATTGTTACAATCCTGTATGTTAACTAGAGTTGATTATTATTATTATTCTAAATAATTATATTTATAAACCAGATGGTAACAGTTACCATCAGAAATTATAATTGTTGCCATCGTTATAGTAAGTGTTTCGAAATTTATTGCAGAAGTAAATATTCTCACCCTGATAGTAAATATTACCATCCTGATAGTAACTTTTACCATCCTGATAGTAAATAGTACCATCCTGATAGTAAATATTACCATCCTGATAGTAACTGTTATCATCCTGATAGTAAATATTACCATCCTGATAGTAACTGTTACGAAATTTATTGCAGAAGTTATCATCCAATAATTATTATTCCTAATAAAAAAAATGATAACACTAACTATTTTTGCAATGAAAAACGTTCTAATCATTCTAGATGATTGGAATTAAAAATTTGGCATAATAAACAAAATTATTTAATTTTCTGAGTGTATTGAATGCTTAAGTACACTTTGTAAAAAAGAATAGGGCAAGTTGATCATGGACAGTGAGGCTAATTCAAATTTTTCAGAAACAAAAATACACATATTTATGCAGTTTTTTTTTTTTTTTTTTTTTTTTTTCTAATTATTTGAATTTTTTTTTACTAAAAATATAAATTTGCCACATTGTTCGGACTGATCAACTTTCCCACTCTTTTCTACAAATCGTAAATGAAGCACTTTCTTGTAAAAAAAATAGTGTCTCATTTTACCCTAGTCTTCTCGATTTATCATGACAGTTCAATTGTTAAAGAAATAATAGTTTTTTAAAAATAAATTGTCAACTTTAAATGACTTTTTTGTAAATAAATTTAAAGAATTTGTGTATATGAGATAAAATAAAACTAATCGCTACTTGTGCACATGTCGTGTCAGGATATAGGGCAATTAACCTCAACACCATTTAACACTTAGTTTTAAAAATAAGAAAATAAATTACAAAAAATAAATGACGAGCGAACATGTTGGTATAAAGAAACAAAAGAAAATTAGTGCCACAAGGGTAATTGCCGTATTCAGAATCGGTTTTAGAGTATTTTTTGTTTCGAATGAAAATGCCGAATTCATCATGCCGGAGGCTATAGCCTATAAAAAAAAAAGAAATGAAACGTAAAACTTATTTTTATTATTTTTCCGTAATTGCGCGAGTTTTAAATGAAATAAAAAAAATACTCCATGAAATAACATATAATAATAAATTGATATAATATATTACATGGTGTATTAATAATTGATTTATTTATAAAATTGATTTTAATTCTATTACACCGACACTGCACTCTCTCAAGTTGAAGCTGTTAAAGGCGTCGCTAATTGATTCCAAACTAATTGCTGTATTCCAACATTCTATAATTGGAATCAATTAATTTATCCACCCCGTTTCGTAACTTTCAATCTGTGCGATCGATATTTAATGTCGTTGGAAATTTCTATAATAGCTTAAGCTCGATTCTATACAACGACAGCCATATTTACTAGTTTTATTTTCTTATTTAACTATATAGTATATACATTTTATCTTCTTTTTACATTTTTCAATTTCTCGTTTCGTTATCTACATCAGAAAAAGAATACTATCTTTTCGATTTATGACTGCCGTGTACATTCTCGTTACTTGGTTAACTCAAACAACCCTTTTATACCTCAACATTCTACTACATAACATATATGAACCATTATCAAAAGTAACTATTTTTCTTCATCAATTTCCCTAGATACTATTTAGTTACTCTTAATATAATATGCATACATACTGAAATGAACTTTTTTTTTAACCAATAATTTACATACCCTTAAATTATTTGAATCACTGCAAGATATTCATTCCACTCTTTATTAATAAACAGATGCTGCATCAACATACCTGTAACATAAATAAATAGAAAATTATAATATATATGAAACAAACATATCAATAAATAATTATAGTTTTTTGTATATTTGTTAATACCCGGGTCAAAAATAAAACTTGACTCAGACTCGCTTGACCTTATTTTCTTTTGAAGTTATCGATTTGCTGACGATTTTTCGATAAGATCTCGACTTTTTCGACTTAAATTAAACTTATTTCAACTTTTTGAACTTTTTTCATCTTAGTTTCAACTAATTCGTATTTTATCGTCTTAGTTTGAACTTCTTCGTCTTTACTTCGAGCACGATAGACATTCACCTTACTTTCGATTTGCTGAACCAAGTTGAAAAAAAGTTATTTATTGGCCTTAATGTATCAAAATTATTTCACCTTAGTTTTGACTTTTTGGTCTTACATTTCAAGTCGAATAAGTCTAAACCAAGTCAATTTCGACTTGATTTCAACTTTTTCGTCTTAAATCGTGACTAAGTATGCTAGTTAAGTCTAAACCAAGGCAAAAACTCAATGTATTTCTTATTTCCGTAAAAAAAGTCGAGTTTGTCTTGTGAAAAACGGCTCCAAATTTCGACTTGGTGAACCAAGTCTAAATCAAGTTTTATTTTTGACCCGGGTAGCTTCAAGTATTTAACTATCAAGTTGATTAAAAACCACGATAAAAAAAATAATAATGTCCTTGTTTGTTTTTTTTTTTAAATACACTTTTCATTATCAAAAACAATGAAGTAAATTAGATAGTAAATTAGAGTATATTCACAGAGAATTGATGGTCAAAATCGCGGGATTATAAAATCGATTATGTATATAGGAAAGCATCAGCATCAGCATCAGCAGTACAGTACAGTACAGCAATAGCAATAGCAATAGCGGTAGATATATATGTATTTAGATAGTGACCGTAAAGCTCGCAGCTTTAAATATTCAAGTGAATAGAGGGAACCACTATACCAGAGAACTACCCAGTGAATGTGGTCGACTCTCACTGATGGCATTAGAACACAAATCGCTTTGCGAATTTATCCCCAATTTCCTCAATGCTCTTCACTCTAAAACTACTATATGTATTTAATCCTACAAAGACAACTAAAACTACATTTACAATTACAACTCCAGCTTCAATTTCAACAAACTAATCCATCAACATCAGGTATGGATGTCAACTGAGTGTATATGTGATACACGCATATGTGAAACCCAAAGCAAAGCATTTATTTGTTGATTAATTCAAATCACTGTAATACTTTAGCATTAGTATATATTATGGCATTAGTGTAAGTATATTAGCAGTAACACCTGTGCATATTCGTATACACATATATATAGCACTACGGATGATGAGTACATTCTCCTCTATCTATACTTGGTCTACACTACAAAGTGTACTCTGAATCTTACTCGCTATACATTAAGATGAAGAGCATCCACGTGTTTGTATAAATGCCTTGCCAGCTGCGAGACAGGTGAATCTTTCACCTGCTTGCAAGCTGTTACCTCTCTCACTCTTATATACTCATCGCTTCTTCTTCTTCTCCTTCTTAAATTTTCTGTATACATTCACATATATAGATATATAGATCGTAGTTTTTGCATTGCGCACGAGCTGCCCATGCCCAATTTACCATCTGGATCAAGATAAAAATTTTCATTGCCGCAGATACATGTGAGAAAATACAAAATACTATAAAATATAATTGATATTTTAATAAATCTGAGTATATTATTATTATAAATTATATAAATTATTATAAATAAAAATAAAAATTTAATTTAAAATTCGCGCTTTTTTTTTTAAGTTAATTTCAAATGTTGTTTTATTGTTGACTGTTATATGACTAATCAAAATGTTTAAATTAATTATTATTTTTTTAAATTTGAGTTTCAGATTTCTAATATGTACATATTTTATATTTCATTTCATCAATCTAATAAATGATTTGAGTGAAAAAAATTAAAAAAGCAATTATTTTATAACTTTTTTTCCGTTTGGTTGAGAAACCTCATAAGTCAATAAACTTTAAATAGTTTCAATTAAAAAATTGAATTTTTTTTATTTGAATCTTTTTCAGAGACGCTAACATTATTGTCTTAAATTATTTATTTATTATTCTAATGGCAAGTTTTTCCAAAAAATTTTGTTTTCTTGACTTATGGGGTTTCTCAAATAAACGATTCAAATATTCAAGAAAATTAAATATTGTCTGTCATAAAAATTTAATATTTTAAAAATATATATTAATTTAAAAAATAAAAATTATACATTGATATTTATAGTTTTAGAAGAGTATAAGTATAAAATAAGTCAAAGTGTAAGTGAGTGTATGCAAGTGCACATGAGTTTTACGATGTAATATTACCAGTTGACGACGCGTGCTCGAGCAAGATGCAATGTCAGATGGGAGGGTGAAGTGTTGGAGAAAACCGGCTTATATAGCTTCGACCTGTTTACTGTGCAACTATTCCAATATTTCATCATGATAAATATGAGAATACCACTCTTGTGAATATTTTCATTTTTATTCAAGTAATTTATCATTTTTTAAATATATTTTTAACAAAATGAGCCTTTTTAAATTTATTTAAAATTATAAAATTAAAATTCAGCCATATGTTTATAAGAAAATGAATAAAAAAAATTTATTTTCCTGAGCTTAATTGTAATAAACTTTCCACAGTGATTTGATCCACATATCCTACACTGTGTATATGTCGTCGTCAGCACAAACACTTTATGTAATCCATTACAGTGAATGTGGATGCTCGCATTACAAACGATATTTTCAAGCTAGATAGCTGAATGCTAAATAAACGAATAAAAAAAAAGTATGACAGAAATAAAAGCATAAAAAAAAAATTACTGTACACGCATAGAGCTTAACTGTAAAGAATTTTATCGTCAATGCTACTGCTGCTATTCCACAGTAAACTCCATTTTGCTGTACAGGGAGAGAGTTAATCCCGGGCAATCCGGACTGCAGTCTCTGCAGCACGAGCTACTGCAGAGCTGAGAGAGAAAGAGAGATAAATAGAGAGAGCTTGTGCATCGACGAGCCACACCCCGTGCGTCTCCATACGTGATTATTGAGGATTATATTACGTGATATTATCTTCTCGAGCCCTTGATGATAAATAATAATCTGCGTTGTAGTTTATAAAATAATAATAATAATAAAAAAAATATATAACTATCGTCAAGTTACGAATAGTCAGTTATTAATAATGCAAATTCTTAGATAATGAAAACTGTACGCTTTAAAAATTCTTATTTGCTAGTATACTTCAAAAGTCAAACTTACATAGTTTGAAATTTTGTGTTAATTCGACACATTGTATTCGTGTTGATTGTTAACAAAAATTTTATGTTAGATAATTGAACACAGAATATTTTGTTTGAAATTTTGTTATGTGTAATTTAACAGATTTATCGTGTTAAAGTTAATCGATAAATACAAGCACACAACCTAACCAAGCCAAATATATATTGATTTAACCTAAATGCAGTTTATATAAATTTAAAAAAAAAACATTAGTTCAATTCTGTGATTTTTCTAAAAAAACAAGGTTATGAATTATCCTCACGTAAAATGGGAATTAGAAAATTATTGAGCTTGATCAAAAAAATTTTAAAGTTATCTGTGATTATATTATAATCCAAGATTCTTTCGGGGTGAACGAAAATGATAAAAATTCATTGAATTTGACTTCTTAAAGGGTAGTTTCGGAAATCGCGGGTGGCCTAAGATTTTCAGCTGACATAACAGTATCTATATGCGAAACATTTCAGGATTCTAGTCATCCAGTAGATTTTTTGTTTTCCATTTTTCGTTGGGCGAAAAAAGTTCCGATCTTCAGGTACACGGCAATGCTGCGATAATGCTTTGCTTGGATGAGTATTTACCCAAACAACACAAATTTTATGTTAATTTTCGAATAACATGAGAAATGTGTTACATTCTGGATTTTGTGATCAATTAGTATAAAAAATCTGTTAAAGTTACATAACAAAAATGGCTAGTGTTGAATTAACATATTTCTGTATTGAAAATCAATACGAAAAATAATTTTTTAACATAAATATTGGAAACATCTAATGGCAAAAATTTATACTATAAGTTTATTATAAAGATAATATTTTTTGTCAGCTACTAAACCTCATCAAATGAAATTAAATTTATGTATTTATAAATATATATTAAATTTGTTGATTTAAATGTTAAATACTCCAGTACAAATTTAAGTTTACTATATGATATTAAAAAATATTTAAAAAGAGAAGCAAAGCGACTCTACAAATAATTATTAAAAAACTTTTACGATATCATATAACAAAGGATAAAAAAGAAAAACTCGTTTGCATTTATATATAAATATATAAATTTTATCAAATGTGACAATATGCAGTAAAGTGAGAAATATTTATTTTTTATATGATTCTAACTATAAATTTTTTATACCTACATATAAAAAGATATGTCCATTTAAAGAATGTATACATCAAATGTATAGTGATATTTTTTTTTATGCTTTGAAAATGCTGAAAATATATTAACTATGAAAATAAAAATTACTACGGATATTGAGATCAAGTTCATTTAAGAATGGAAAAAAATATATATAATAATAATAATATGATTTTTTTTTTCTTACAGAAGCATTTAGTCGAGATTAGCGCGTGGCACGAGAACAGCAGCTGGTGTTCGCCACGAAGCCATTACCGGTGAACATCGAGAAAGTATATGCTACACGGGCGAACTGGTTGATAGCAGTGTCGTTGCTAAAGAACCAAATGGTTTTCAGTCCAACGACGATGACTATGACTATGACTATGACTATGACGACGACGACGTTGAAAACGACAACAAGAACAACGATGACAACAACGACGGCAACCAAGTCCATTACAACCGAGACTGCACTTATTCGCGTACCAAAGTGTATCCCTTGAGCAACACTTTAATACATTCGCCTTTTGCTCTCTTGTGTTTCAGCCTTTGAAGTGCTTGCTCATATGCCACCGCGACTTTCTCAATTGTCAAAGTGCAAAGTAAAAAAAAAAATTTTAAATGAAAAATCTCGAGAAAATGGAGTCAACTAATGGAAATGTACTTTATGCTTTTTTTTTAAATTTAATGAATTTTTTTTTTTTTGTCTTCTAATGCTTTTTGAAATCGACAAGCGTAACAAAAACATTTGATTGACCTCACTACAGTGATAATGAGTTCAATTGTCATTCGTCAGAGATGACGTTATCGTATGTCAATCTATTGGATTTTCTCGAACACGAGCCAAACGATTATATACATGCATATAAATGTGTATCACTGAAATAAATTTCAATGTACAGTAGAACCTCTATAACTCGAACTCCAAGGGAGAGACAAAAAAATTCGAGTTTTAGAGGATTTCGAGTTAGGCAGTAACTAGTTTTGAGTTAGGGAGGGGCAAACAGAAAGGAAAAAGTCAAATACATACACATACAAATTCAAGTAACATAGATAATCAACATATTTATTCAAAAAACTTATTGGAAAAAATCAGTAATTCATAGTTTTGCAGCAAGACTAAGAGTTTTGAGTTTACGTTTTACACTCATTGCTTATTAATTTTTTTCACGTGGAACTGTCAAAATTAATGAGTATTGCAGTGAATCCTAACTAAGTCTAAAGGTATGATAATGTTACAATCGCCCACAGAAAACCTGACGTCAGCTATACATTCCATTACCAATGGAAAGGAGGTTTCGAGGCTTGAAGGGAAGGGAATGAAACATTTCTTTGAGTTTAGCAGGTTTTTGACTTATCGAGGTTTGACTTACAGAGTTTCTACTGTAATTGTCTGCATGATTTTCTTATTGATTTTTTATTACAATATAATATCATAGAAAATAATCACATAAACAAAAATGTTACTTAGATATAGATATATACACTGTACAAAACAACTTCCCAAATTTTTCAAAAATTGTCCGTTTTCATGGAAAGATTAAAAACCAGTAAACATCCGCGTTATCCCGGTGTTAAGGTTACCAGTGTTAAATTCAACGCCGAAAACAATATTAAAATATACAAAGTTATTATATAAAGTATGGAAACAGATTTTTATGATGGAGTTTCTATGCAAACTGCATCAGCGAAAAAAATAGATTATTATTTTTTTTCTAATTTTTAGATCTTAAAACATGTATACTAACACTCTCATCCTTCGATCCGAGTTATTTTGTTCTGCATCTACACCATTTTAACACCGGTAAGTAGCACCACTACACTAACGTGAGTTCATTTTAACACCGCTTCTTTTACAGTGTAAATACATACACACACACACACACACACACACACACACACACACACACACACATATATATATATATATATATATATATATATATATATATATATATATATAACCTCTATTCTAGAGTAAAATAAAGTGTTTAAACTTAGCGAGTATGCGTCATCCAGGATTAACCGAGTAATTCAGGATTACTAAAGTTAGCGGACGGAATTTTTTTCCTGGAGTTACTCGTAAAACGGTGTATACGAGAACTGCGTGTACTTTGGACAACTAAAGTAAACAATACTAATTAATTTGAAGTTCTATTTAATATATAAATTTGAATATAAAAAAAAATAATCGAAAAATTATAATTATCATCCATTTAGTAATTTAACTATTATTTATTTTATCCTGTCTATATTTGGAAAAGTATACACCAGTTTCTAGATCCTCCTGAGTACTAATTAATCTGGCTAACGTAAGTCTATTTACAGTGGTAAAAAATATGGAAGAGAGTTCTCGATAAACATATATTATATAACTTATTGTATAAAATGAGATTGAAATGAGTTAAATAATTTTTTTCAGCTTCAATAATAATTGTTTGCTAAATTTAAAAATCAGTTAAAGTTATTTTCACAGTATTTATATAATTTTTGTTGACTGAACTAATTTATATAATGAATATATGATAAAACTTCAAAAATAGGCTATGTATATTTAATTTTAAACGTATCAAACTTTTGAAATGTTGTATGAGATGAGTTATTCCAACGTTTTAATTAAATATGAGCCATGTGTAATTCTGTCGGTTTAATTTAAATAAATTTTTATAATTAAAATCATTTACGAAAAAATATAGTTTAATATTTGAACATGGAGTAATCTACTACTTATGAGTATAAAGTTTTTGCAGAGGAAGTCAATATATGGAATGTAGTAAATGTATGAGACTATAAAAATTAAGGTAAAAGATTCTGTGAAGCCTGCACAGGTTAATTGTTTGACGGCAATTAGTCTGAACGCAGACATGATTTTACGAAACGCATCAATACATGCACTAAAAAATATACGAAAGGGCAAGTCATGCATACAATTGATTGGAATCGATTCTCAGTAATTACGAAAACTATTGTGCCAAGAGTCTATAAAAAGTTGACGAAAAACAACTAAAAAGAGTAAAGAAAATAAAAATAAAAATTCAACAAATAGAAATAAAAATAAAAAAAGAAGTGACTGCGAGATTAGGATCGTTGATCTGGAATTGCGAGAAGTGACGCTGAAAATGAACCGTTTGATTGATTAAATTTTTTTTATTATTCTATGCATAGCTGTTTATTTGTTGTTTTTTTTTTAATCCTTTTAGAAATTTATAATAGAGATTTGCCGATACACATCGAAGATTTTATCTCCTTATCTAAACCTTGAGGATCATGATAGAATTAAATAACGGAAGTAGAATAGAAGTTTGATTATATATATGTATAGAGAAGAAGACTATGAGAGTTAAGAAGGATGGAGAAATAGAGCCTCTGGGATAGGTTAGTTCTTTTCAGCGTCTCGCTATTCTAAAGATCAATATGCAAATTATTTCCTTGTCGAAGAACTTTATTCTTTACTTTTTTTATTATTTTCTTTTATATGTTTTTTTTCCTTTTTGTGATATTTGTATTCCACGTTTATTTTATAGATTTTCGACTGTTTGCATTAAAATTGAAGGCCCAAAAGTGAAACATATATGTTTCACTTATATATCAATCGTTAAATGATTAATTAATTTCGACATTTGTCGACCATAGTTGTCACTCAATTTGACTTTCTCAAGCACGAATAGGGCATAACAATTAACCGCTAGCCACTGAGACGAGTACACGCGAATTTGTATTTCTTTAATTATATCTATTACTTGTTATTTATAGTAGATTATGTTTTTTGTTAAATAGAATATTGCTTAATGTAATTATTTTGTTTAATTATTATTATTATATTTAATAACTTTGTTGTTAAATCTATATATATATATATATATATTTTCAACTTTTGATTTATGTTAATGAATTTAGTATTTTATTTACTTTTGAAAAAGTTAACTGTGACTTATTGTCTCGAAGTTATCGTGATGTCAAAGACAAAGACGAAGGTTTAACGAGGAATTTTCACACAAATTCCCTAAGGATATTAACTTTTTATAGTCTGTATATATACATATATATCAAAGAAGCTTTTCTGATAATAAATTTGAATTTCACCACGCGACTCTGATAAATCGAGTAATCACAACAATACTATTATACTGCCCGATTTACATTGCAAAATCACAAGTAAGAAATACTCGCTTAATAAAAGTTTTACGGCTTTGTTCGTAAAGTATTAAAATAATAACATATATGGTATATTGTGTGACAAGGGATGACACAAGACCATTTCAGACGAGTGAGTTCTGAGCTCAAAAACAACGGGAAGTTTTGGGCCTGACCCACAGGGTCAACCGTTTTTCAGATTTTGTTTATTGGAACTCATATCCCTGATTAAAAGAAACTATTCGGAAAAATTTGCAATGTTAAATGCCCATAAGAAGGGCGATTCAAAAGTATTCAAAGTATTCAAAAGCATTAAAAAGTATTTAAAAATTTTTTTTTCTAATCGTTTCTTTTAATAAGGGATTTTTCTTTTTTCAACCGTCAAGTTGGTTAGTTGGTTATTAGAATGATATAAATATTTAGAGATTTACAATAAACAAATACAATTCTGTGACAGCAGGGATGAAATAAATAAGTCAGAAACTAATTTAGTGGACAGAAGCTAATGAGCTTGTTCCCTGGAGAAACTGATCAGTTTCTGAAAGCTAAATCACATTAGCCTGAAATTAGCTTGTTTCAACTGGTAAAACAGGTATCGAAATTCGCAGTTTCAATGCAGGTGATAAGCAATAACTTTTTTCGTGTCATAGAAAAGAGCATACAATGGCTAAAAAAATAGCAAATATACTTCAAGATAACGATGAAAATGAGCTAGTCAAAGTAAAGTATTTAAAGGGTCTTACATAAGAAAAAGGAGAAGAAAACTCTTTTGTTGCTCTTTATATTCATCTCCTAGTACTTGCTTTGTACATGAAACAAAGTATCTATTCTTATCTTGATCATCGAAAGATCAAATACTTATCTTAGAATATTGCTGTACTCACTGTCATCAAAAGTCACGACAAGATATATATATATATGTATTGGTATCTATTATAGATAGATGGATGAAAGATAAAGCAGGAGGTACAAAATATAAAAAATAAAAAAGAGGTATCGTAAAAAGGAACATCGAGGCTTCCGTTTGAGAGAGGTCGATTATCGGACTTCCACTCGATATATTTTTTCCAGTAAATTCAGCGTGCATGTACCAAGTACTAGCATGGTCTTTCTCTTTTGTTATACAGAAATTGCCCTTCTTGCAGATCTTTGGCGGAGATGATAACGCGTATACATACGCGACTACTGACTCTTGACGTTCCATCATATATATATAACTCGTTGACTTTATTTTTTATCTAAAGTAGTTTTAAAAGTGAACGATTTACCTTCTTTTGGTTGACTAGCATACACTACACGATTACCTATACAACGCGGTGCATTACAACTTTCAACGAGAATCCGATCGATTAGAAAATTTAAAAAATGCTTGAGCGAGTCACATGAAATTTTCAATAGCCAATCGTATGAAAAATATCATTTTTTATTAATAAATTATTATAATATAAATTTGTTATTGATAAGAATTTTGAATTTAAAGAAAAAGTAAATATAACTAGTAAAAAAATATATAAATAAATTGTGCTTGAATTTAAATGTATAGAAATTTATTGTTACATCTCGAAATTACTCCATATTATAACAAGCAAAATGAAAAGAACTGAGAAGTGAAAAAAGTATTAAAGAAATGATAAAAGTTAAAAAACAAAATAATAAGAATACAAGCTTACAGAATAATTTAAAGAGGATAAGAGTGAATAAGAGTAAGAGAGTAAGATCAAGGCAATGTAGGATGAGATACACTCATATATGTTTCCGGTATACTCTTGTTACTGACATTTGTATCTTTATATGTATACTTGTGTAGTATACATATATGCATATATACACGCATTTATATGGCTGTTGTTCACGCAAGAGATACGGAAAGAGGGTGAGAACTATACTTCAAGACGAGGGAGGATTATACAAGGAAGTAGCAATGCAGTAAGAACCAGCAGTAGTAGCAAAAGCAGGACGTAAAGTAAAGGTACGTCAGTAAATTAGTGGGAATTCAAGTTGCGCGTAGACGCATATCATCCGTCTACTTAATGTATTAGTGTTGGTGTTAGTGTAGGTGTTGATATTAGTGTTTCTGTTAGGGTGTTAGTGATGGAGATTCACTCATTTCAAGCTCTAGGCGTTGTTTCTCACGCCACTATTTCGCGACCATAGAGATCCCCATATTACCTCCATAGAATGAGGTATATATATATATATATATATATATATATATAAATTACTAGTAAGCTTGTATGTACACCCCTGCTATTCCCATTTGGTTAATTAACTAGTGTGGATAATTATCTGTAATATACATGGGCGCGGATGTGAGCAACGAGTTTCACACGATTCCTGATTATTATGTTTTATATTGATGCCTTTTGTTTTGTCTTATCATGTTTTTTATTTTTTTACTTATAATTAATTACACGTACGTAAGATGGACATTTAAAATTATAAAGCTTTTTTAGTCACGAAACTACTTGGTTCATCGTTAACACATTATGTAGTATTTATTAATTAAATTTTTTTGCTAAAAAAGAATAAGAAACTTTTCTTGCTACTGTTTTTTTTTCTGTGATTAATATTAAATTTATGCAATTAAAATAAAAAATGTAATTTGTAAAGTTTGAATAATTAAAATTGAATAAATTTAATGACAAAGTGATATTTAATGGGAGAAATTAATTATTTACAAGCCCTGATAAATTTTAATAAATAATTTGAATGTCATATTTAAATTAATGTTTCATTTAATGCATAAGAATATAATTGTATGCAAATATTTGTAGGTTACCAATTATTGAGCTGTATAAGAGAAGTACAGTATATATATATATATATATATATATATATATATATATTATTTAGAGTAAACTTAATTGTTGACACAATCTATATCAAATTGCAAGTGAGTAAAGTTTACTTTTGTACACGTGTCTATAGATTATCAATACTCTCCATCTCATTGAATGTAAACTCTCAATATTCATATAATAAATACTCGTTAGTTGTGTACAGGAGTTATATATGTATGTATAGCAGAATGAGGCGTTGATCTGCAATTAATTTGCTTCGATTCTGCTGAATTGAACTTTTGAACAAATATATAAAATACTAAAACACTAACAATTATAAATATATAGTAAATAAAGCAATGAGTTTTATTTTAATAATATAAAGAATATTTACAAAATAATTAATTTTAAGTATAATAATTTATAATCATGTCCAGATCAACTTAATAAAATGGTAAAATCACAGGGAGGTGGACAATAATACGAAATTAGAATTTAATTTTGACCATAAATTGGATGTTTCGTTTATTTATATAATTTTTGTAAAAATTTTTTATAATGACTTGTTTTAGTTGCTGAACAAGCTCCAATAGAGGGACGAAACGTCCAATTTATGGTCAAAATTAAATTCTAATTTTGTATTATTGTCCACCTCCCTGTGATTTTACCATTTTATTAATTTTAAAGTTAAAAAAAAAAAAAAATGCTGTAAGCCACAGACTTACTTGATTTCTTATGTTTTTATTATTATTATAATACATATAAAACATATTATTATTATTATTATTATTATTATTATTATTATTATTATTATTATTATTATTATTATTATTATTATTATTATTATTATTATTATTATTATTATTATTATTATTATTATTATTATTATTATTATTATTATTATTATTATTATTATTATTATTATTATTATTATTATTTTAAAAATGTTTTATCTTTCTTCTTTCCTGGGGTTTTTTTCATCCTCGCAACTTTGTTCAAAAACTGTCGCAAAGTTAAGATTTCATAAAGCAAAACGTGGCACTATGGTTGATTTTTTTTTTTCTACTTTATTTTATTTTTATATATATAACCAGACAAGAGACTACCCGTAAAATAAGAAAAATAAAATAAAAAGAACAATAAAGAAAAGAATAGAAGTGTATAAGAAGAAGTGTACTGAAGCTGGCATTTTGTCGAGCATTGATACATGAAAAAAAAAGTTTAAGAAGTTAACTTCCCCCTTTTTTTTATTTAAGTCGTACAACCGTTTTATTAAGAATTTATTTATTTACTTATAAAAATTTTTTACTACTTTTAAAAAATTATAAAATAAGGTATGTAATTAATTAATTGTTGAAAATAATTAATAATGAAAATACAGAACTAAGACCGAACAAACGTCTCCAGCATTAATGTTGACAGTACAGTAGAGTACACAGTGTTATGGTGATGGTGTACTCTCTTGAGGATAACGTAGCCACGATGCCATTTTATAAAACTCATTACTCTTCACTTGCACACCTAGATGCTGGGGAATAGCAGTTGAGTTGATGTGAGTAAGAAAGAGAGAAATATTATATCGTAACTGCTGTCTCGCTAATTAGCTGGAAAAGCTTCACGACATTACGACAAATAAGCAGTAAGGGAGTTAAATAAAATCTGACAAAAGCTGTACAGGGAGAATTACATCACGACAGCTAACTTAAAAAAAAAAAAAGAAAAACCTAAAAGACATTCGGGATGATAAAATATTTTATTATATTATAGTTTAAAAAATTGTAGATTGTTAATATAACAATAAGGTAAGAAACCCAGTACCTGATCAGGGAATCAGTACCTGATCACTCCATATATTTTTTTTTTTTTATTTATTGAATTTATATGCCAAGGCTCATAGTCGAATGGCAAAAGTATAAAATTTATATACATTGTCACATAGAGTACTATATAAACTGAACATATAATTTATATTAATGAAATTTGACAAGCTAGTAGGTACTATCAATTTCTATATTTAAGAAGAATTCAAATGCTTTATTTTTAAAACTTTAAAGAGAATGGGTGTTTATTACATCTGATGGCAGCTCCTGCCATAACCGAATCGCAGACACAATAAACGAGTGCTCAAGTGGTGGTTAAATCATCAATACATTGAGTCCACTGGAAAAGTACTGAGAAAAAATTTTCGGATGATAGGAGTCGCAACTGACGATTAAAGAAAATTTTTACCAAATTTTTGGGGTAGTCCGTTTTGCCCACCCGTCTCTTACTATGTATATATGGTATATATGTATGACTTAAGGATTTATACACATGAATCTTAAATTTAGTTTCATGTTCATTGCTGTCAAATAAGAAACTTAGCAAATCGCTTGGCTCTGTCGTGTGGTACCGCCTTGTCCTTATAAATAACGACGGCACTTTGTGCTGCTTACCCTCTACTCTGTACGACCAACATCACCAAGATTTTTACTAGTACACCAACAGCAACAACAGAAGCAGCTAGTATTACAGCTAGTACACAACAATGTATTCAGCATCACCACTACCACCACAATGGGGATCCCGACACAGTCTCCAGCAGCGTGAAAGGTCGTAGGTCAAGTGGGAGCAGTATCCTTCCATTTTCCTGTTATTTTACTCTCTCACTCAGTCACCAACTCACTTGCTTATTCTCTTTTACTATATTTTTATTTTCTTTCTCCCTCGAGTACAGACTCAGTATAACTATACTCTATATATATTATATATACCACATCGTCCTATTCCTGTAACTCGACGGTGGTTGGGCATCGACAAATTGCTTTTGCTCTGACTACGTCCTGTTCGCTTAATCGCAACCAAATTTACCCTCGATGCTTTGACCCAGGAAATATTTGAAAAAAATCTACATTAGTTTACAACAAATATATGAGCGACGTTAAAATTGATAAAAATTTAATAAAAAAATTTTTTTTCAATATGTACATCACTATCAGATCCCTTTAGTGTTGGTGATTTTTAAAAAATTTTATTATTGTGAAATAAAAATTATAATCAATACACAAACTGAACACTGGACTTTAGTAAAAAGATAAAGGAAATAAGATTTTCTCAATATAATATTACTAACGCTCTGGTAATTTTCGTATTTCTTTTTATACCTTTGTAAAAGCACAAATTGAACTCAGGAATTCTGTCACACAAAGACTGGAGCTCCTAAAGCCGCGACAAGAGGCAATAGCGTGACCTTAATTCGATACTCGACTTTAGGAAGACGACTCTGCTTTTTCTCTAGTGCCCATGAACGCGTATTTCTGACGATTGAACGAGGTCTTACTGATGCTAGGATAGAAACTAAAGTTCCAAAACTTACGATACTCTTTTTTCTCTTTATCTTCTTATTTATTTATTTCTTTTTTCTAAATCCTTTATGGAGATCATGAAAAAACAAAAAAAAAAAAAAAAGATTATACATAAAAAAATGACTGAAGAGGTAAAATAGATAGATAGCAAAATAAGAGGACAAAGGAAAATCATGAGATAAGAATTACACGAGATGAAACTTTTTGGTAAAATTACTTCTCGAGGACTCAAGTAACATCAAGTGAGGTCACGAGACCAAGTTACTGTGAGATACATAAGCCAGTGTTAGAGTATATAGGATACCGGACTATCCTCGTGTGGGTTGTAGTGGCGGTGACTAAATTGCCATGACACTTTCCTACGTATGACCTTCTAGTTTATTAAACATCACGCGGTTCTCTGAGCATAGGGTTACTCATTATCCCTAACCTCAATAATGAACTTGATATCATCCACCCACATACTTCAAATATTTACACGAAATCGACTTATTTGAGGTATTTACCTCAGGAACTCGCCAAATATTTTCTCAAACTTTCAACTGATATTCCCGGTTTTGCATTATTACCTCAAATATATTATTCATTACATCATAAAATATAATTTATTATTTTAATTATCTATCACATATGATATTTTAATTAAATTTTTTTTACGTAATAATAAATTAATATATTTGCCGCTAAAAAAATAACAGCAAATTTAAATTAAAAACTGTTCGGAATAGATTTGAAAATTTATGAAATTTTTTTGATTTCACTGAGAGAAGGGTACATGGTAATGGTTTTATCACGTTGCTGCAACATGACCGATTTGTTGCAGCTGCAGGAAAATCCTGTTGCAGCTACAGTAAATTTTTTTCCGTGTATTTAAATATGAAGTTTTTCATTTATTTTGATCCTGTTTTTTATAGTAAAAATTCAAAATATATCAGAAAATTAATAACAACATATTTTTAATTTAATAAACATTTGAATTATAAACAAAAATTAAAAAATTTTATTTTCAATAGCATATTTAAGAATATAATTTATAATTCACTAATATTGTATTCAATTCGGTTATTTAATTATGACTATTGTCATGCTCCATCTTAGTTCT
The DNA here is from genome assembly GCA_964016945.1 of Microplitis deprimator. Classification (NCBI taxonomy): domain Eukaryota; kingdom Metazoa; phylum Arthropoda; class Insecta; order Hymenoptera; family Braconidae; genus Microplitis; species Microplitis deprimator. The sequence goes on from OZ024708.1 coordinate 7,173,868, forward strand.
CAAAAAAACAATAATCAGTGATAAATTCTGTACAAATCAAAGTTAATGACATACAAATTCTGTTCAGTTGAAATATCATATGTATTTACAAAAAGTTATCATTTAAAAAAATTTTTTTAACATAAAGTAAAAAATACTTATAACGAGTGTTGATACATTGAATTTGAGAGTCCAAAAAAGTGAAGGAGCATATAAGTCATAATGAATAGGACGGTAGTAAAAAGTTGCTTTTAACGGGATTGTTTATAACAAGCGTTGACTGTAAACTATTAAAATAATATTTAATGAGTTATTACTAATAGATGTAGTGATAAGCTCAAATCAAAAGTAATAAATTATACTTCTAGTTAATGAAAAAAGTTAACCGGTTTTATAATATATGTTACCGTTATATTCCACATATAATTCAAATTATACTATCGGATTACACAGTAACTCAAACTTTTTAATTATTTTCAGAAAATTTATTTTTTTTTTATTTGTAGTTTTAAAATTTCTCAGTTATAAATTAAAAGTTACATAAATATATGTACTATATAATTCATATATCACACTAATTATATTATAGACATATTTTTTTAAAAACACATGCTGATAATAATTAACAGCTTGAATTGGTATTTTCTCAGTTTATTTGATTACGGGATAATAAAAATAACGTTAATTTTCCACCCACGTATATTTTTTTAAACGTATAATAGAATTAAATGAAGCCCACTATCTACCTAAAATAATTATACATAAAGCATAATGTATATATTATATGTGTATATATATGTTTAAAAAGTAAATAAACGAGTGAATAAAAAAATTAAAATAAAATTTCGTTAGTCTCATTTCCAAGTTTGTTCTTGCGAAATTAAGTAGCCTCAGGCTCGTCATATCTCCTCAAGCGCAAAAAATAAAGTAAAGAAAATTATATATATATATATATATATATATATATATATATATATATATATATATATATAACGCTTGCTCTTCATTCTTACACTACTTCTCAGCCAGATATTATTTTAATTATGAAAATACGCATTATACATTTCAAGAATGAAAAACATGAGTAATTAAAATTATCTTAAAATTTTTAATTTTAAAAGGTCTAGGAAAAATTATTTTAATTTTTGGACACGTAAAAAAAATAACTTCATTATTTCTTTTTTCTATATCAATTAAATACATGTAAAATTCATCAAAATAAATTGAGAAAAAAAAGCTAAAAAAATTTATATAGTATGAAACCTTAAACTTTAATTAACACAGTACAAAATGTAATTTCATGATTCGATTAGTCTCATCGAGTGCGTTAACAATTGGGTTTTATTACTTTTTCAAGTAGGCATGTGCTCGAGGGTAAAAATACGAATTACTACTACAGCTGAATATGTATCATTTTTATTCCGTTAGATATATAGGAAACGAGGCATAGAATAAAAGTTGCCGCAAGAGAATGTATTAACAACCTCTGCATATTTATCGGTCTCTATTCACTTAACATTTATTTTTTATTTTTTTTTTCCAACCTGCTTTAAAATGCAGTGAGGTCCGACTACTGCAATACTATACGTCAAACGAGCTTTGCTTTGTTTGGTTTGTCATCGAATCAGTGAATTTACTACATACACATATAACATCTCTTCTCATATATACTCAAATCTTTATGTATATATATATATATAGACTTTGTGTTCGTGTCCGCCAAGTCTCGTTCGCGCTCGAGTGCCCCTTCTCTATTTTCCAGGCTTCTGAGCTTCTGATTCGGTGATGAATATCATTATCTACATTAAAATCTTTCGGATAGAATGATAACTAAGTGATGTATCAAAATACCGTGAAATAGCTAAAAAAGTAAAAAAAAGAAAAGGCGCGAATAATTGTTGATTAATTTTATCTATTTAAAAATATAAATTGAATTATTTTGTTGTGAAAATAGATAAATAAAAATTTATTTCAACGTTTAATTGACATTTATAAATGATTATACTACTGATTAATTGACCCTAAGGCAGTTTTGAAAAGTTTCTTTATATAATACCAAAACAGTCTGACCAAAGAGGGGTCGTAATCCCTTGGATATTTGGGCATTCTCCCTTCAAATACTTGTCTTTAGTCTTTAAGTATTTCAGTTTCCGTCACACAAGATTTATTATAGTCCATCAACTTTTACGATTGTAATTTATTTGTATTACGTAAAAAAAAAAAAAAAAAAAAAAAAAAAAAAAAAAAATCTGTCTCACCTTAATTTAAAAATAAAATGATTTATTTTGTAATTTAAATAATAGATAAAAATAGATATCAATTACTATTCAAACAAAAAAACAAATAAAAAATGGATTAATTAATTTTTACACATGATTGCAACATTTTCAAAAATCCCTTGAAAACAAATAACGACACGTCGAGTCGAGGTAACATTTGGTACTTTCGACACTTGATGTTTACACAAGAGATACTTTGGGGTGTCTCTGATGTACTTGGTTTTCCCTACACTTGCTAACTTCATCATTGTTAGCGCCTTGCAATCAATATATACACAGTGTAATATATATGTATATAACAAAGCACAGTATATGTCATATCCATCATCGTGCATACGCAAAGTAAATTTTTTTTTTTCATTTTTTATTTTATACACTTTACGCGTTTCTCTTGTTTTCTGTCTGCATCCTTACGCCCTTATTGCTCCTTCAGACACACATGAGGATCACGGGCAACCCTCCGTCAGGCACTTTCGAAGCACCCACGTGAATTAATGAGGTTGGAAAATCAACAGCAAAATTTTAAATTCTATTTTTTTTTTTTTTGAAAAAAATAACAAAAAAAATTTTTACTATTTTTTAACGATTTTGGGTATACCGACTATGTTCATTTAGTTTTGTTCCACAACTATATAGATGATAATAAATTTATATCCAGCCGTTTTTACTCACCGACAACATTTTATTCAGATTTTTCCATCTTTTACTTTTTCAATTTCTTTTTATTTACTTTTATACCTAGTTATATTTCCCTTTATATATATATATATATGTTAATTTCTTAAATAATATAAAATTAAATTCATGCTTTGTAAATAACAAGATATATTTTTTAAAAGCAATTAAATGTAAAAGTAACTTTTTTTTACACCGCACGTAGAATTTTATATTATTCACAAAGCAAGCAATTGTATGTAATTATTTATTTACTAATTTTTAATGCATGTATATTTATTTATATACATATTTAAGCCCGTTAAAGAGCTCTTATTTTTTACTCTTCATTCTTCGAGTGTATAACGCACACCACGGAATAACAAAATCGACCTCCTAGAGGACTCTCAACGCGGTAACCGCAACCCTATACCACATTGGCGCCAGTCTTGGAAGGGTGTGCAAACGCTGGCGTGAATTAACGAGGTTGGAAAGATGATAAAAACAAAAAAATAAATAAAATAATAAAAATACAAAGGGTATATAAGGATATATACATACACATATGTATATTATACATATGTGTATGTATATTATACATAATGAAAAAAATAAAATGCGACATTCAAGTAGAATAGCACAGGAAATTTTTTTTAAAAATCTTGTACACTTCTTCAAGTTTACATATATATACATATATTTTTTTTCTTTCTTTTTTTTTTATCTTGTTTCATAAAAAAACGTAAAAAATCAGTATTACAATTTTATTTTTACTAGACCATTATAACTTGTACTTGTTAAAAGCAGTCGTAACTTTAAAAAAAAAAATTTTTTTTTAGCTTCGTTACTCGAGAAAATATGTAACGAATACGCATGACATTTTACCGCAACGCAATTTTAACGATTTCAAAAAGAGTAGTAAAATTATCCTATTCTACTCTGTTCAGACACTGGAGAATAATGTTATAGATATGCACATATGTATATACATAAGATAATATAGATGAAAGTTAACGTCGAGATATATATCTAAAATAGGCTGCCGGGGGCCCAGGCAGTAGCAAAAGCAGTAGTGGAGCAGTAGCACCAGCAGCAGCAACGACATGGGTTGGAACTGTAGGTTGCAGCGGCCGCAGACTCACAGACCGCGAATGCCGGATCGATCTCTCGGTCCATGACGTCATCCAGTATCTCTCCCTACCATCGCAATGTATCTACATCCCCTTCTATTCGAATGGTTCAGCCGGCAACCCTATACTCTATTACGCCACGCAATACTCTTGTCTATTCCATTGTATTTAATACTACACACCAGTATCAATACAATATCACATATATGCTCGACACACCATTACTGCCTACAACTGCATTACATTATGTACATATATTTTAAAACTAACATCAATGGTATTACACCAATGGTTGATAAACTCTAAACTATATCACTAAGTTTGTTAATCAAAGACTTTACTTTATTATAAATTAATCTAGATAAAACAACGACACGTTTATTCACTATTTTATAATATACTATTGTCATCGTGTTACGTTCTATCGTTATTTATTTATCGTCATTTAATTACACACATTTCTACATTGTACCTCGGGAGAAATACTAAATATATGTAGTTGTAGTACTATAGTATACTTAAAAAAAAAAAAAACGGTTGAAGGAATGAAAAAAAGACGAATCTGGGTCGATGGAGACTCATTTCAAAACAATACTCAAAGCTTTTGTGTGTCTGCAATGAGCATGTTGCATCCAATGAGATGATTGCAAAAGTGTGCTAATTCACGGTCTTATCATCAGATCGTTACTACATGTACATGGACATGGATATGCTGGGCATGAAGATGGAAAAATGTTTCGTTTGCAATGGATAAAAAAAAGCTTATAAAAAGAGAAGAGAATGAACTACAAAAAGATTGGAGTAATCAGAAAAATGTTTCGACGTGTTACAGATATATACAGAGCCAATTGTTGTTGTTGATGTTGTTGTCGTTGCTGTTGGCCTTTTTTGTGATGACATTTTGTCAACACTTTACGAACTGCGAAGTAGTTTTTCATCCATTACATCATCCCAAGCAGATGGAATTTCTCTGATGAAAGCTACTGCTTGAATTTATACTAAACTTCTATATACTTTGAGAATAAATTTTAGATTTTTTTTTTTTTGAGTTACGTTGGGGTTAAGAGATTGAGGATTTAGTTTTGATTTGGAGAACTGATTTTTTTAGATTTTTCTACGAAGGATGTATTTTCAAATATACTTTTTAAAATTATTTCATTACTTAATGGCTTATAAAAGGTTACATTTAGTTTATATATATGTACTTTTTATATATTTTCGATGAAAGTAAAAAAACTTTATATTTTTTATAGCTTTTATGGAATTGAAGATTAAAATTTTTTACAAATAGGTTTATACTGTTGTTAATATTTTTGAAAAGTAAATATATACATATATATACATATATTAATAGAACTTTTAAAATAAAAGGTTTTTGTTATAAAAAAATAATAACCAAAAGCTTTATACGATTTTTTGTAACATACATTAAAGTATACAATAAATAATATTTATGTAAAAGCTAAAAATGTATGTACAAAGATTTTGATACATTCATTGAAATTTTTTTAACGCATTGAATATAATATATTTTTAGTTTAAAAGATTAAACTTAATTGGTATTAAATGTATATTAAAAAGTAAATTTGTAAGTAACAAATAAAATATTAGACAAAAAAATTTTTGATATTTATGTAAGAAAATATATAATATAACAAAAGTAAATTCCATGAGACTCACGTTTAGAAAACAAAGGTTTAAATTCCAAACAATTTTCATGAAAATGAGAATTTACCTTTTTGATCTCTACAAAGAAGCATTGCACGCCGAAAATTCCAGCAGCATTGTCGTCTTGTAGAGTTCAAACAAGCGACAACTTCTGTCATATATATATATATATATATATATATATATATATATATATATATATATATATATATATACCAAAAAATATGAAAGATAAATAACAACTGAAGAAAGAAAATATTATGAGACAATATATAATCGTATATATTACAACCTATATATACATGTATATATATTTGATATCTACTTTTATTTCAATTTATTATGTTAAATAAAGATCAAAAAATACAATGAAACTCTTCCTGTATTATAAATTTTTATTTTTGTCACTATCAGTTATTTTTTTATATCTTTGAAAGTGGACCATGACCATATATATTATAGCACTGAAGCTAGATGTAATACCGTTATATTGTCTAGATGAAAAGTGAGCGTAACAAATAAAAAATAAAAAACTAAACAGCTTAAATTGTATGAATATATTTTTTTTTTTATTAAACTACGGCTTTAATCATGTAATGCTGAAGTAAAAAAATTTAAATATAAAGGATTGCTAATAATATTTCCGAGTTCTCTTTGTCATAAATTTTAATCATACAAAATTAAATCTCAAGAATTGTCTTGTGAAATAAACTTTAGCTTCACTATTTGAACTTTATTAATTTTAATAATTATTTTCCACAGTGTTATCAATGAAAAATATTTAATTACCTACTAAAGAAATTAAATAAAAAAATTTATATCACTCCGGCAATTTAAATGAAATTTAAATATAAATTTAATGAAATATTAATTACAGTAATCATTGTTATAAAGATTTAAGTTAAAAAAAAAAGTTAAAATAAAATGAAGTTATACAATGAAAGAAAAAAAAATTTTTCTTAAATTTAAAAAAGTTTTAATTTGAGTTATTCATAACCATAACTTGGGATTTTCTTTTTCAGTTAACATAACGTCTCAAATTATAAATGTATTCATACCTCTGTCAGGTGAGTTCTTTCAATCTTCCCCACGCAGAAGCAATTCCTCGTAAATTTCTTTTTCTTTCTTACTTATTTTTATTTCTTTATTCATATATATTTATTTTATTTTAATTTTCGTTTATATAAAATTTTACTGTCACCGTTGAAAACACGCAATTATATCCTACGCCTTCGTAAAAAAACATTAAATCTCAACATCTACTTTATGTTTATTTTTTTTTTTATTTCTTTAAAATTAAAATATAACTAATAATAATAATAATAATAATCATACTATTATCATTATTATGGACATCTCATAAAGATGTCGTTGCTTTAAGCCTTCGGGGCTTTATCGAAGGCGTACAATCATTTTATAGTTACTCGTTCTAGTTACCATAAAAAGTAATAGAAAAAATAAAAATATATTGAAAAAAAATTAATAAAGTTTTTTTTTTTATAATTAACTAATTAATTTTTTTTCTGCCTATTATCATATATACTATTCCCGTTTAATCTTAAGTAGCGGAAAAATTAAATAAAATAACTACACTAAAAAAATAATATTAAACGTACAATTTATTTTTAAAAATAAAAAATTTAATTACTTTATAAATAATACACAGAAAAAAAGTATTTCTTGGGGCAAGAAAAATTATTCATTGCGAAATGAAAGCAATAATTTTCTTAAGACTAGAAAAAGTCTCTTGGGGTAATAAATTTTTAGTCGCTTTAAGAAAACTTTTTTTCGGCTCAAGAAAATTTCCGTTTTCAATTCATAATGAAAAAAATTTCTTAGCGCGAATAAAAATTTTTTGCGCCAAGAAAATTTTTTTTTCTGTGTAGGTACGATTATTAAATTAATATTTATTTTAATAGCAAATAATAATAAAATACTGTACTGATAAAAGCAATACAACATAAATAATTAAGTGAAAATAAAATTTTAAAAAATGATATAAAAGTCGTAATGTGATTGCACAGCATAAATATTTCGACACACCTCCTTTGTTGACAATAAAATGGAACAATAATGCCGGAGCTTATTATCATCGACTGTTAGTGACAACAAAAGGGTTCACCTTGGCATTAAGTTTACCGTCCGCAGCGTGAATTGTCAAACTTCCGGCATGAGTCTACTTGCGATGACTACTTGTGCTGCTTCTATATATGTATATATGTATATATGTATATATGTTGTTTACTGTATAATAGCACAGCTCTTGTATTATTCCCTATTACGTTCTCCCTCTCTTTCTCTTTCTCTCTAACAACAGATCTCAAATTCTCTCGTTTTTCCCGACTCTCATATACACAAACTCGCGAAAGCCCGACTTTAAAGCTAGTATGAACGTCGGAAATAATTTTGCGCACCAACAAAATGGAATGTTAATGCGGTTCACGTAGGTATATAAACTTACCACAACCACACTTTGACTTGTATAATACAACTATACACTCACTATTATATTTCTTTTTTTTTCATTCTCATCATCAAGAGTACTTGATTCTAAACAATATGTTAATCAAAAATTAAGTATTTTTACAAAAAAATTTGATACTAAAATATATTACCATTACTTAAATATAAGGTAAATGTAGGGAAAAGACAGGCAAAACGGACCCCCCAAAATATTAGGTGACAAATTTTTTTTTCATTTTCGATCAAATCATGATACCTCTGGTGTTTTAAAGATATTTTAGGCTGATCTGCGATATCTGGGGCATAATGGACCACCTTCAAAAAAAATTTTCTACAGAAAAAAATTTTTTTTTTCTATACTAAAATGAATTTGAAAAATTTATTTAATAAAGCTCTTTTAAGTCAATAGAGTATATTGTCGTTAAAATCAAAAAATAAAAATTTCAATAAAACTGGTTATATCTGCTAAATAAAATTTTTTTTTAATAAATTTGAAGTCCATGGGATTATAAAGGTACAGAAATAGTCTACTTGTGCTAAAAATCTTTTTTTTCAATAAATAAATAAAAAAAAAAAAAAAAAAAAAAAAATTAAGCTTTTTTTGGAGAGGGGCCGTCGTGCCCAGAAAAAAAAAATTTTTTTTTTTAGTTTTGGTAAAATCTTAATGGATTTGCTTAAGAAAGGACCAAATTAGGTTGACCTACAAATTAAAAGCCATAAAAAATAATTACCGGCTTATGGAGGCCGTCGTGCCCCAGTCTTCTCGATACAAATTTTAGTGTCCCGAAAGTTTTTTTGAAGAATTTTTCAGTAGACTCAATGTATTCTTGGCCACATAAAATACATACGATGTCTTCTTCGCTATGTTTAAATTCTATATAAGTTATTAATCTTCAATCATTTTGTTTGTTTGTTTTTTGAACATCTTGTCTATGGCAGCTAGAAATTTGGTTTAATTACTTGAAGTGGAAGTCAACGGAAGAATACCCAGTTTATTTGAATCCTCAAAAATCCCAATTAGCGCCCATTTTACATTATAATTTTGTGTTCACTTTCACTTCTTGAGGAGTGTATGGTAAAATAAATAAATTATCAGCAAGTTTAAACTTAAAAACATGAATTTAAGAGGTTGCTCCAGAATTTTGAAAATTTTAGATATATAAAAAAAAATCAGTTTCTTTGGTGAAAATTTTTTTTCTTTCGTTACGGAAAATGTTACTACTTAGAACGTAAATGAGCTCCTGTGAATTTTACTTTAAAAAATGAATTTTAAGGGGATGCGCAGAAAAGCGGCCTCTTAAACTTTAGTTGAGTTCAACTTGGTGAGAATATTTTTTTACCATACACTAACTATTCAAAGGGTAAGAGCGTAAAAAAAAAATCTTTTTTTAAACCGCACTAGTATATGTACTTTTTGTTTTTATTTTTATGAATTACGACTTAGTAATTACTCTAAAACAATTACAGTAGAGAGTACGACTGGACGAGATATTATCATGGCAATCTGTCTTTGCCAGTGTGGCAGTTAACGCAGCCTCACTTTTCACTAGTTTCTCATATATGTTGCTTGCACAAAATGTACACATTCAGGTAGCTAACTCATACGAGCTTTTCCCTTTTTTATTTTTCAACCGAGTAAAGCAGAGCGAAACGACGTATTTACGATGTTGTGCAACAATAAAACTAAAAAGAGAGATAAAATGAAAAATATATACAGGTATATTAAAGTAGCAAAAGCCTCTCTCGCTCTCTCTCTCTCTCTCTCTCTCTCTCTCTTTTTTTTTTTTTTGTATAAAATTGTGTGTTGTATGTGTAGAAACAATTTTCCCGGGCGTTGTAAATCCCCACGCTGAGGTGAAGGCGAGAAAAACGCTGAAAAAGCTCTGAACATTGGCGATACTTATATAACGCGGCAACAATGAAGACGAAACTGAGTATTACACGCTCATATATATGTATATATATATATATTAGAAAATTGGAAGTATATATTTTATAAAAATTGAGCAGCTAAATTCTGACGTTATGGATCGAGTATCAAGAGGATGGAATCTTGAACGTTTTAATCCCACAAGAATAAAAAATATTTTATCGTTTACTTTTTCTTATGTTTTTGTACCCCAAACTTAATGTATAACATATGTTTTTGTATACTATCAATGAGAAAAAAAAAAGTATATCAAAAAAAAATTTGAAGATAGAATCGAAACTGATCTTTAGTTTTAACAAAATATTTTAAAAAACTTAAATATAAAGTATAAATTATCATACAACCATTTATGAATAACTTTTGATGGTAAAGTCATGATGAAAAAGTTATCAACGGTCAGCAGACAGTCAATCTATATTTTATCGTGACTGTTATTCAAATTTTTTTTTTTTTTTTAAATAAAAAGGATAAAAACTGACGATTAATCAAGCTGTAAGCGTAACAAAGCCACTTTTGTATGATACACTCCTTGGACTTTTAAAAAACTTAAAGCCGGAAGGGCACACAGCCCGGGGCACAAGAGATGAGATGAGGGAAAAGGTGAACAGCATATATACACCCCTATATATATATATGTATATAGCTTTCTATTAAAGAGCAAACTGCTTCCCGAGTACTCTTGATAGTCTGTATTTTTGACATTTATAAATTACTTGCTCCATAAGTAACGGCTATAATATTTTTCAATCATACCAAAAGCTCAAAATAATTTTAAACTAAATATATGTCAAAACAATTGTTTTTTTTTTTTTTTTTACTTAAAAATAAAAGTATTAAAATAAATACAGTGAAAAAATAATATGTCATTAAAGTCTCCGAGCTTTTATTCATTTTAACAAAATATGTATACATATACATATATATCGAACGTGAAGTGTTATCGAATTGCAATATATTTTCTGGCGTTATCTTTTTACTCGATCTTCTTCTAAAGCTACTACGTGCCTTTATAAAACTCACCTGCGCTACCATTCTCTACCTCCGGTTCCTATTTATACTTTCTGTACACTACCAAACTACTATACACTACCAAACTTTCATTTTGCAGTAGAGTATCAATAGCAGAAAGTAGTGATCGTCGTGAAGCCATCAATCGTAAACAGAAAAATATATATACGAAACTTTAATGGAAATTTGGTAGATTGACTCTACAACAACAATAACAACAAAAACAACAACAACAACAACAACGAAAAATGATTTTTACAAATTAAAAAGATAACTTTTATTGTTGAAGATGTATATATGTAACAATATTTTATATGGGAAAAAAATATAAAATATACAAAACAAAAAGAGGAAATGAGTATTATATTACTCCGAAAGGTCTCTTATATTTTCACATGTATTATAACGATGCAACTTAACATAAATAAAAAAACAATAATTCATATTTATGTGAGAAGCAATTAAAAAAAGGCGTCGGAGGAGAGTTTAATAAGGGGACTCCGGATGGTATCCTCGTTGTCTAATGGCATAATAGATTGAACCTGGCGTCGATCCAAATTTTCTCTCTCGTTGGTTACAAGCCGCATACGCCACGCTACGTGGAAAAGTACTTTACTTTGGATGAAACGACAGTGTGATAGACCGAGATAGACATACAGTGCTTGTTAGATATAACGCCTTTTTTATCTTTGTATGTTTCTCTAACTCTTAGTTATACGCTCTTTCCCTTATCTACTTCTACTATTATATCTCTATATATATATATACATTTATATATATATATATTTGCGTGTGTGTGTACCAGACTACAGGGCACTCTTCTTGCGTCCATTCCTACTCATCTATCTAGTTCGACAGCTCTTACTTGGGCGTTAATTGCTGGCATTCATCGAGTGTTCGTGTTTTTAATCGAATTTTACCAACTATCTCTCATCAAGATTTTTCTTAACCTCTCTTTTATATCAACCTTTATCTATTTTCAACTTTTTTTTTTTTTATTTCGTTAATTAATTTTATACAATTATTCAATCAACTTTTTTAATTATTTTTTATTAAATTCTTTTTTTTGTCAAATAAAATAAAAAATTAATCAAAATATTTATGGATAAATATCATTTAATCTAAATAAGTACATATTGAAATATATAAACCTATATCAATTTGAAATGTAATATAGAAGAAAGAGAGAGAGAGAAAGAAGAAGATAATTTAAAAAAGTAAAAAACAAGCGTTTGTATCGTATGCAATCTGTCCCCTCACGCTTTCGTGCACACTTCCGTCACCGGTTTACTCCCGGTGAACAAAGACATTTGGCTCACGCAAAATACTCCTTGCCATTTCATTTTGCCGCTTTTCTAAAGTTTCTCGCAGTACCGCTATACTACTACTACTACTACTACTACTACTACTACTACTACTACTACTACTACTACTACTACTACTACTACTACTACTACTACAAAATACTCTACGTGGACAATCACACACGGCAATGATACTACTACTTCAACAACAACAGCAATAGTATGGACCAGTAAGAAAGAGAAAGACACTGGTACAGTTGTTGGGAATAAGAGGGTGTAAAGGATGGGGGTGGAGTCGTAAGAGTTACATCGCGTTGTAGTGTTGCAAGGGTTGACGAAAAAAAAAGAATAGTATAAGTTTCGCCAGACAGGGTGGAGAAAGTTAAGGGGTTAGATGGTTGTATAGGAAGAGTATGAGCAAAAGGAGGATGTGAATAAAGAGATGGAAGATGAGTTTGAGGAAAAGGAAAAGAGGAAGGAAATCGAGTGTCATGAAGAAAGTACAGAGAAGAAACCATCACAGCCAGTGCACAGAGCCAAGCTGTCGCGCCAGTAACACAAAAGGAAAACCTCTTTCTCTTCTTCTATCCTTATTCTTTTTCTACTCTTCTTCCACATCCTCCTTTTCCTGTACCCTATCCGTATTTAAGGGGATGGAAACGAACGCATGGGAAAATACACGGGGCAAAGCTTCCTATCTGCGATACATATATAACCAAAAACAATTTACTTTTTTCGGAAATGTAAACTTTTGCAGTAAAAAATGATCAGATACCAATATATATATATATATATATATATATATATAATATATATATATATATATATATATATATATATATATTTAGTATTCAATACATTACTCACATGAATATATATGATCCATATGGATTTAAAAAGTAACTATTCGATGTATAATTTTGTAAAATTTAATTAAATTTATCAACTTGAAACTTTTTTAATATAATTTATAAAAAAAATATCCTTATTTCTATTATGACTTTTTGTCTTTATTTTTATTATTTTTTTTTTTTTTTGTTTTTCTTTATTTTCTATATACATGGGTAAGCTTTGTTTTTTATTTTCTCTAGCGCAATTTCAGAAACGACAAGCTCGTCGCATTGTCACGAACAAGCTATAGGTCTAGTCTTGTCCATATAGACTTTTTACTTACATATGCATCTATATATATTTTGTATGTGTAAGTGAATACATATATAATGGCTATTACTATATAGTTGAAGGCGCGAAGAGCTATAGTACTTCCTGTAACGCACCTACGCCTTCAGAATTTTACATAGACGTTGATAAAAGTAAAAAGTAAAAAAAAAAAAAACAAACAATAAAAACAAAAATATAATGTTGCACATTTTTAAAATTGCTCCAAAGTTGTTAGATGTTGGCAACCTTTATTTTTGTTGTTTTTTTATTTTCTTTTCAAACTTTGTTTCAAATTTTCTTTTTGTCTACTCGCATCTTTTATTTTTCACGATGAGTCCGAGGTTGTAAAAATATTTATAAAAAATTTAAAGTTAATTTCATTTGAGTTCTCACTGTCTTAAATCATTCTTATACTCAAGTAACAATAAAGTAGTTTTTTAATCATGTTTATTTTCTTTTTTTTTAATTGTACTTTAGTTTCCTTTCCATTGGTATAATACAGATAAGCAAAAAAATATTATGCAGTATGAAGTGAAACAAAGAAAATTAGTTTATAACTCAAGTGCTAGGGAAAAGTCACATGGGATTATATGTATTTATGTAATTTTTTTTTTTTTTTTTTTTTTTTTTATATGTCTATATGACTGAATTATGAAGTTTTAAGGACATAACATATAATTTATATTTACCGTCATATCCGCATCGTAATAGTAAATACTAAAATGAGATAAATTTATCGTTGGCTTTAGAAAGGATTTTAAATGAATGAACAATATTTTATATAACGTATTAACTTGATCTAGTCCCAAGTAGAATGATGTAGTGATAAAAAAAAACCTGAACTTTATTTTTATTTTCTCTTCTACATCTTTCCAATAAACGAAAATATTCAAAAAATTTAACTTGATCCTGTATGTATTTTAACTGAAAGCTTTTCTAGAATAAGTTTATTTTCAAGATTGTCAATTAAGTAGATTTATACGTCAATTTTAAAAAATCTCTTTATAATGACATATTAGTTGTTAAACTTATATGAAAATTGGTTACAAACATTTTGAAACGGAAAAAGTTCTAACAACATAACATATAAATATGAAGACGCACTCGAAGAAAAGTCTTCGAAGCTCTAGGACAATTGTTTTAAAGGTATATACGTTTATAAAGCCCACAATGAGACAGTAGATTTAAAGGGATAAAAAAAGTAAAATAAAATAAAAGGAAGAAAATAAATTTTATTTTGACATTATTTTTGTTGTCTGTAGACTACCTCTATAAGGACGTTATATATATATACACTACATAGAGTCTGGTCTCACACGAATTTCCGACGATAAATATCTCTTTATATCTTACAAATAAACTCTCTTTCTACGTTTTTTCAAAAACTCATTTTCTATCTTTTTTTATCGCTCAAATAAATTCTATTGGTTGAATGGAAGAATAATACTATTTATCGTTATCGCTCGAATTAATATTAGAGGCACCGAAACATGATGGAATACCTAAAGTAATATAATTAACTCTTGTTGCTTTTGAGCCACTGATCATCACTAAATACCAGGACACAAAGGGATATTATATATAAAAAATTAGATAAAATTTTTTGTTATTATAATTTGTTATACTGGTTTTAATGATTGGATGAATGCATTTGTATTTCACTTTTATAGAACGAATAAATAATTAATCATTAATTAAAAATTTTTTAAATGTTTCATTATTATGTTTCAGATATTTTACATCACTCTTAAACTTTTCGTGTAAAAAAAATTCGGCTCGTCGAACTTTGAAATTTATTACGAATTCAAATTTTAACTGAAACTCATACTGATGAGAACTATTCAAAAATCCTTGAAAAATTGAAAGTTCCAACTATTTCTGCGACTTGAATCTGATTTTTTTCGAGAACTACAAATTCTACAAAATCGAATTTTTTTACGAATTTTCGTACCGATTACTGATAGCACAAAAATTCCGGAAATTGAAAATTTTGACGATTTCTGAGACTTCAATCTAATTTTTTGTATACAAGAAAAGTTTTGGGAAATGTAAAATTTCAAAATTTAATACTAATCAATGTTAGATGAATAAATTTTTTTGAAAGGTTTTAATGTAAAATTTTTGATTTTGCCGTCTAATTTATCACCGTCTACTATATTATTTATAAAAATAACTTTATTTAAAATAATAATTATCAACTCGTGTTTCATTCAATTGAAACGTGAGACATGTTCAGAGTTTGCAAAATGTCCTATGTAAATTGTATTGTATTACCTACTGTATATATAATGCGATTGCTTTTAGTGTGTATATGTAAAAGATCGTACCAGAATATAGCAAAAGAGATAGAGATAGTAAATGAAAGATAAGACGAATGTTCAGGGAATGTAATTGTCGTTTATTCCAATGGAATATATTTTACCAAAGACTGAATCAAATGTAAATTCAGTAAAATAACGTTCGTGTCTTTAACGTCTCTTTCCTCTAAAAGTAAAATGTCTATATTCTATTAATACAGAGATTATTAAAAATGAAACGTTTAAATAAAATTTATTAATTGTAATTTTTTTTTTTAATTTGTGCATGTCTTGTTTTAATTTCAATTGAATTGTTCAAAACGTTTCCTAATATGGAGATTAACATATTTATATTGGACACCTGTCGTGTAAAACTGGTGAGAATGTATCGTAAGAAACCTGCGGCGACGGTTAAAGAGAATAAAAAATTGAATAATTATTTATAAGTTTATATATTACGGATCTATTTTCCTTGGTTTATCCCCACTTACGACTACAAACTTCCTTTTAAATAGCTAACATAAGGCGCGTAACCAAGGAACCGTAAATAAGTAGTTTATATAAGATTGTTATCAACAACATGTCTTTTGAAGAGTTACAAAAAAGTTATGATAAATAATAATTGTCAGTTTTATAAATAATATTAATTTTAAAAAATCTAAGTATTTTAACCGTGTGCTGTGTAACAGATAGTATTTATTTTCAATGAGTTTTTTTCTTTAAAGTGATTGTAAAAAAACTAGCACGACGCTGTATAACTTTAGCAATCGAATCAAAAGTTTAAATGAAAAAAATTTAAAAGAAAAATCAAATTAAAAAAATAAAAATGAAAATATGTTTGAAAAAGAAAAAAAATTGATATGAGAAAAATAATCTTGGAAAACAGTATTAACAATCGATCAAAGAAATTCTTTGACACATATGCTATATATTTTATATATATATCGTGCAGGCAATCGATGAGTCGACGTCGCTCACTGACGAGCGAAACCAAGTGGACAAGTGGCGATAAATTTCAAGTCCTTGCGTACTGACACTACTACTATTCTATTCTATATACTACCACTATGCATTTATAAATATATATATATATACATATATATAGATTCACGTTGCCTCTCTATGTCTTTCTCACCTGCTATCGACGTCAACGTGACGCTGCTCGGTCGGTCTTAATGAGATTCCGGGTTCAGGCTGCGAGCGTGAAATTGCAAATAACTTTTTTTGTTTTTTCAATTTTTTTTTTTTCAACTTTTACATCCTGATTCCTATTTTTTTCTATGGCTCTTTCTTTTGTACATACTATATAAGATTAATGGTTAAATTCAAGAAACATAATTATTTGTTGATTTATAGTTTCTTTTATTTAAAGAGAGAAAAAAAAAATATCTAACTCCGATTAATTTTATATATCAATTTTCAAAAAATCGAAGATTTTTATTTAACTAAAATAAAAAAAAAACAACGGCTCGTGGGACACTCGGTTGAAACGAATAGAAGTTTTTTTTCACTATATATTATGTATATTAAATAACAGGCAATGAAATAAATTGAGAACGGTTGAGAATATAAAAAAAATAAATGAAGGAATACTTTAAGGGAATTCTCAGGAAATATCCCCAACTTTTTAAAAATATTCAATGATCTTGAACTGTTTAACCGTGTGAAAATTTCATCAGTAATTTATTAAAACAAAGTTAAAGCATTCTTTGAAAAAAGTCAGCGTGGTTACAATTTTACCGCAAAATAGAATTTAAAAGAAATTACTTACAGTTCAACTGTAAGTCATTTTTTTTTTATCATCGATTATATCTCGGCGAAATTGCAACTAGTTAATTCTTTTTTCAATTAATACTTTAATTCTTTATTGAATTAATTGATAAAATTTTACAAAAAAATAAAGTGAAAAAAAGTGAAATAAAAAAAAATTCTGGATATTAAATAAATTTGATTAAATTCAATTTTCTTGTAAAAGATTTACATAAAGAAAAATTACATTTCCATTAATTATTGGATGCAAAAGAAGAAAAAATAATTTTTATCATAAAACAAGTCATTAACATTTTTCGACTGACACTTTCGATTTTAAAAAAAGCTTCTACCTACTTTAAATTGTTAATTTTCTATTTAGTAATCACTTTTCATTATTAACTTCAAAGTAAAAGATTTAAATTAATAATAGATTTTAGTTTAAATTCTAAAGATATGATATTGTTAAAAAAGCAATTATATATTAAAAAGCAAAAAAAAACAAATTGATTTCGTATTGTTTTTTTTACAAAACCAAAATTTTTCGAAAATGGTGAAAAAAAAAAATTCAAAATAATACTCAATTATATTTACAAAAGTGATTTTGGAATGTTTAAGAAACGAATGTGTATATATATATATATATATATATATATATATATATATATATATATATTTCAACAAGCCCTTTTTTATCCATTGGACACACTATTTTGCGACGAGAAACGAAAGGGAGCTAGACGTCGTGAATTTCTTCGACAATCGCCTCTGGCTTAACTCCAACGGAGTTTTCCTTAAACTTTTTACTTTTCCAATCTTATGTCTTTGAGGGTAACGTTCTTTAGCTCTTTTTTAACTCTCCCATCTCTATCGTTTATGTTAGTTTTTTAAATATTTTCATTTTCTACCCACACATACATATATAGATTATATAATAAAATATATAGATATCATAACTTAAACTTTTTCTATTCACATGTGAATATACTTGCACGCATACAGTTGAGTCATATAAAAATTCTTTATATTCCCGATTCGATTATTTTTCCAATGGGCATTTTTGTAATTTTCTTTTCTCTCACGCGCAGTCCATAATATTTTACGAGTTCATAAATCAGTATAATTTCTCATAACCTTGGAAATCCTTAGGAAAACATTGAATGAAAGGTGTCTAATAAAAAAAACATGAAAAGATATTTTTTGTGAAGAAAAAAATATATGTATACATATTTTTTTTTCAAGATATTAATGTCGTTTTTTTTTTTTTTTTTTTTTTTTACTTGCACGTTACAGGTGAAAGGTCAACGGAAGGGCACGATGGTGGTATAAAAATAAAAAAAATAAATAAAAAATAAACACGGGAAAAAAAAATTTTACAAACGAAATAAACGAGACGGTAGTTGTGAAATTAGACTAATTCGAGAATCCGTAATTACACCACCTGCTTTAGTACGAAAGACGAACTGGTGAAGGCGAAGGAAGGTTGTAGCCAGTGGTTATAGATGGTTTCCGGCTGACGTTGAGTTATTTGATGAGAAGTGTGAGAGAAAATTTATTGAGAAAAGTATTCTAGAATGCAATTGTTGCTAAACAGAGACAAAAACAAACAAAATTTATCTATAAATATATATATATATATATATATATATATAAATACATATAATTAAAGTCATTACTGTAACTACTATTTGTACATTGGCCAAATAAGACGCTCCCTTCAGTTGCAGCGCCTAAAGTTAATTTGCTGTACTAAGAGGATGATGACAAGGATAGACATGAACAAAAAAGAGAAAACAAACAAATATATATATATATATATATATATATATATATATATATATGGAGAGAGAAAGATAGAAAGATTGAAAGTTAAGGCAAACTCTACATAGTAGAGTATGAGTCGGAAGACAAAGTCAAAGTTACTTTGACCTCGGGAGAAAAACATACTTGACTTTATGAAGAAACTTCTAACGGCAATTATCATATATTACTTTGTTAATGAAAGACAAAAGTCTTCGTAAAATTTATGAAAAAAAATAAAAAAAGGGATTCACTTTTTTTTATTTGAAATTCCCTCTTAAAAATGTGAAATATTAATAAACTTCGATTCTTGTTTTACGAAGAATGCAGTTTTATATATTAAATTACTTTTCTTGCAACTGTTGAACTGTTTTATATAAATTCCTTGTAGTTATTATTATATTTTTATTTTTTTGGGGAAAACTCATCAAATAAACGAATAAATTCGTTACTCTATGAGTTTGTGTAAACATAATACATATTTCATTTTCATTTAAATTTCAATTGTATAAAATTCGTCTTTTTCGTCAAGCAATTTTCTATGTAGTAAAACATTTTTAATGATACAAAAAAATAATAATTACTACACGAAATTTATATTTGAAATGTCAACAGAATATCATACTATGATGAAAATATTTTGTTTTGTTTCAAAATTTAAAAAAAGTTTAATTAACAAACTTAATAAAATTGTCAGATACACTACTCAATGTAAAAATAAACTCTGCGGTTTTTTGTAAACAAATGTACATGTAATATTTCAAAACGTTCTAAATAATATGAAAATAGAAAAAAACCATCAGAAAAAATAGAAATGTCAACAAGTTGAATTGAAAAAAAAAAAAACAAAAAAAAATTATTAGAAACAAGTCGGTAGGTTGTGACCGCTTGATATATATATATATATATATATATATATATATATATATATATAAATGAATGTATATTGAAAAAATATCTATAGTAAACACACGGTCACGAAGCGGATATCCATTTTGGTCGAACGATATCTGGCGCATACAGCACCCGGACAACGTATATAACGTGGACAAGTGCATTCACCTTTATAGTGACAGTCGCGAGTAGTGTGTAGAGTAAAGTAGAATAGCACTTTCGTATTCAACGTCATACGCTCGTTGGCTCTGGCACCACCACCATCACCCACACATGGAGAAGTAGTACCAGCATCTCCATCACATCCTCTATCACCTCCCCTGCAATACTACTACAACCCTCAACAGCGTATACCCTCTCAACATCAGCCAATGTCTTTGGCTTTCTATCATATATATCATCCTGCTTCTCATTCTCCCTTTTACCCCTCACTCTCCAATTCGATACCCTGTAAAATCGAGTAAAAAATTTCTCGACAGCGAAATACTATAATAAAGCAAAAATAGCCTACACTAGCTCTCGCTCTCAACATCATATCTGCATACATTGATACAAGAAAAAGGTACGTATGCAGAAAATGCAGAAGAAGAAATATTCTGATTTTCATGTTCAATCTTCTTAGATATCTCTCATCTTCAATGTCATATTACAATCACCTGTTATGTCCTCTGTAGCATCCTAATGCTTTATCCTATATATTCACACATACTCTACATGTCATGAGTTTCTATGAAAGTCACAAGGTGACAAGATTTAAAAAAAAAAATTTTAATAAGATGAAGTACCAAATACTCCGTCAGGGACTAGTACCCGATCACTCCATGTATTTGTATATTATCTATGTTTATAAATATAGATATAGATATACCAATACATATATTAATTGGGTACTAGTTCTTGATCAGGTAGTAGGTCTTTTACCTTATATACTATTATTAGAATAAATATAATTTCTTGATAGCAGTATCTTTATAATAAAAACAGCTAAATTAATTTAATTGGGTACCATTTAAAGTCATTCATAGACAGTACCCCTCACTTTTTATAAATCTTCAATGACTTCCAACTGCCTAATCAATTAATTAAAAAAAAATTAAAGTATTAATTGAAAAAAGGACAACGTAGTCGTAATTTCGCTGAGATATAGATAAAAAAAAAAAATTACTTACAGTTTATATCGATTGGGAGTTGAAAAATTTTTTCGAATAAATTTCAGTGAAATCTTCATGTCAATTTTAAAATTCGAATTTTTCAGTTTTGTAGGCTAAAATTTATTCAAAAAATTTCGTTCAACTCCTAATTGATAACAACTGTAAATAATTTTTGTAAATTCTATACTTCAGCGAACTTTCGACTACTTTGTCCTGTTTTCAATTAAGGTTTTAATTTAATTTTAATTAATTAATAAAATTTTAATACAATTATGACAGTTGAAAGTCATTGCATATTTTTAAAAAGTGGCGGGGGGGTGGCACTTTTTGAGTAGGCCCTTAAAACGGGTTGCGGTAATTTTTTAGAATCGCGGTTCAATCATTTTTGATGACACGGAAAAATTGTGATTTTAGAAATCTATTTCATCCCGTACACAATATGATAGTTACCACTACTATATGTGTCGTTAATCTCACTAACCTCCAACTAGCTAAAAACAAGTATCATAACATTTAGAAAATCGTGATAAGCTGGTCACAAATATTTTTTTTTCCGTGCACAAAAAATCGATTTATCAATTTTTTTTCTCAATCTATTCTATTTTGCGACGTATTTGAGAATATAAATCGATCTTACTTCTTTAAATAAATACTTTTAAATCTAGTTTAAAAAAATATATATATATATATATATATATATATATTAAAAAAATCGTTAAATGTATACATATTTATATATATTATAATCGATAAAAGTGTGAAGTTATATTATAAATCAAACAAAATCAGAGGTAAAACTCTCACGCATTTAATCAATCGACGAATCAAACGTCTGGAAGTTATGGTCTGAACGTGCCAAAGTCGATAAAAACCTGCTAGAGTATAAGAGCTAGTTCTACTAAACTCAGTTACATATAAACATAAATCGTGATGAAATTTGCTAAAATTTATTTTTTAAGTTTTCATCTTATTTCAGTAACTATTCTGAATAAATTCACCGAGGTAAATAGAGCTCATTCAGAAGCTACAGATAAAATTACAATTAGCAATTAAGTAGTACAGCCTAAAAAGCCACTGATGTAAAATTAAGTAATTTAAAAAAATAATAAAAACTTTTCTAGTCTAATAATTTTTTTAAAAATAAATAAACCAGCATTAAATTATCAAGTAAATTATATATATTTAAAAAAAAAATCTATCACGACTGTAGGTATATCTTTAACAATTCAAATTAATATAAATTACGTATATCCACAAAGAGGATATATGTATACATATATTTAAAGTAAAGTCTTCTCTCTGCTTTTGCTCATAAATACATACGGATGAGCCGTTTAATTTAACCGAGTTAAACTTTATACAAAATGAAGAGTCTTCTTGAGGATGAACAATTTTGTGCATTATTTTCATGGAACTAACCAAGAGAATAATATTTCTTAACACTAATTGTTTGGGCGAGTTAAATGACGTTTTACGAATACAGGGCAAAGGGACATAACGTTAAATAGTATATATATACATATATATAGATGTGTACAAGCATATATTAGAACGAACGGATGTTTGTTGATAATGTGAAGCATATGTCGAGCCTAGATTGAACGCACAGGTGCAACTTCGGGCATCCGATTACGTGCCGATCTAAAACGGCTAGAGTTCTGGTTCTCCTATTGCCATTGCTGGTACTACTGCTGTTAGTGCATAGTGCAATAACTGTTATGTGAATCTCCAACCAAACAGAGAGAGTCCACCCGTAATATAGCAATGCAGTTGCAGCAGTAGCATCAGAAGAGAAACTCAAGGGAAACAAATATTTTGGCAAAGTCTTTGAAACAATTAAACCAGTGGTATTACGCTTTACCACAAACATTATTCGTATTAAATATTACCACAAGAGAAAGAGAACACGCAAATCCTATTCTGTATTATTGGATCAACAATTTACAATTTAGTAAACGGTCTTGATAACTTGTATATATATATATATATATATATATATATATATATGTTAACTTGTATATATATATGTATAGATACATTTATTGATGATTAAGCTCTTATTGCGCTTCAATGCATAGTCAAACTTATCATTAGAAGATTATTAGGTTTGCAGAATCAAACGGTATTAACATCAATAAATTATATCATTAAATCGATAGCAATTTACTCCGGTACAGCTATTAATTTTCTTCTCGCAGGATATGTCAATTTTAATCTAATAATTATCCTTTATAACTGTATTCCATTATATAAAACTATATTTGCTTACATTTATTTTTTAAATATTTAAGCAAATATATATACAATGTGTACAAAAGAATTAGAGTAAATAGTATTGCTTATACTGAGGATATAAAATATATATATAAAAATGAAAGCAAAGAGAGTAGAGTAGAGTTGAGTGATCGGAATTTTTTTTTCCCGATAGTAAATATATAGATTATGTAAGAAAATAAAAATGTATATAAATTGTCGTGAAAATTGTGAGGAAAATTTTTTATAGAGATAAATATTTCTTTTCCTCATTTTTTTTTTCTCGTCGAGATTTTTCTCAGCAAATTTTTATTGCTATACGACTCGTTAGTTTATTTTAAAATATTAGGTATGTTATAATTTAAATTAGAGAAAATATATGATATTATTTCATATATATATTATATATGCATATATCATTTTTTTTTTTTTTAGAGTAAATTTCTATCTATCTATTTACTCTATATATGGTAAAATACATTTTTAATAGGCAACAATTTCATGATCCTAAAGTTAGCAGACAATTAGTAATTTTCGGATTTTTTTTTCAACAAGTAAATTATGAAAAAACAAAAACTAAAAATTTGCACATGTAGAAAATTTTAAAAACTACAGGTGCAATTTTTTCAAATATTTATTTTTTTATTACTTATTGTTTAAAAAAAAGTCCAAAAATGATTAGACGGCTAACTTCAGTATCATAACAATTTCATGGTTTTAATTTATGAAGATGTACCTGAAGATCGGGAGGTTTTTCGTCCAATAAAGATGAAAAACATTTATGTAATTTGACTGCTTAAGGGTGAGTTAAGGGGTAGTTAGGGGTAACCTGCAATTTTCGGCTGACATACTAGCACCTATGCAAAACACTTCAGAAATTTATGGAATTTTTTTGAACGATAAATAATAAAAAGAAAAATATTTGAAAAAATTGCACCTCTAGTCTTTTAAATTTTCTACATATGCATATTTTTATTTTTTATTTTTTTGTAATTAATTTGTTGGGAAAAAAAATCCGAAAATTGTTAAACCCTTATTAGAAGAAAAGATTTAAAACAATCAGAAAAAAAATTTTAAATACTATTTAATGCTTTTGAATACTTTGAATACTTTTGAATCACCCTTCTTATGAGCATTTAACATTGCAAATCATTTCGAATCGATTCTTTTAATCAGGGATTGTCTGTTAACTTCAGAATCATTTCAGAAATCTAAATCCAGTAGATTTTTATGATTCTGAAGTTAACAATTTTTTGATTTTTTTTTCAACGTCAATTAAAAAAAAAAAAACATAAATAAAAATATGCACATGTAGAAAATTCAAAAAACTATAAGTGCAATTTTTTTGAATATTTTTTTTTTTATGATTTGTGGTTTTTAAAAAGATCCAAAAATTATTAGACGTCTGCTAACTTCAGTATCATTAGATTTTTAACTTTTCATTTTTTTTTTATTTTCGTTCCGCGAAAAATGTTCCGATGCATTTTCTCCAGGTACATTTATGAATCATATTATTCTGACAAACTTGAAAAGATAAATGACATTCATAATATTTAACAAGTTAATAAGTATTCACGTAACAAATATAATAGATTTCTTACCTTTAACAATCGGTGACATAAAAAATCCCACGAGGATAATCATCAGCATCATGTGGACAGAGTCCCGGGATTTATCACCAGCAATTGATCTAACGCCTTCCATTATTGCAATTTAACGTTGTTAAATCTATTCCCGAGTTTTTTTAGGACATTTGACGATTAAATTAAATAAACCACTTAAAACTTTATCACAAAAATCCGCACGAGTTTAAATTAATTAAAAAAAAAACACTCAAAAATAAAATAACTAATTCGAAACTTTTCCTCTTGTTTTATTTTTATTGAAAAACTTGATCTCATATCCAATGCAACTCAATCAAAAAAAAATTTCATACGGACTAGAAATTCAATAGTACAATAATGTCATTAGTCACGATTTTCAATACACATGTTTTTTTTTTTTTTATAGATATCAAATTTTTAAAAATCCGTGTTGACATTTCACTACTAAACATTTATTGAAAAATTTATTTTTACTTTTTAAAATTTTTTTAAAATTTTCACTTAATCATCACTCAATTTAGAAGTAAAAACTATTTAAAAAATTCGTATATTCAAAATTATCACGTAGCATAATTAAAAATAATATCACTTTTTATTATTATAATCTTAAAATAAAAAATGTCAATTACAATAATCATGACGTAATAAAGTGGGCGTTAGACATTTTTCCATCGAAAAATAAAATCCAGTCACAGTTATTCAAAATAAATTTAAAAAAACAAAACACTCGACGTTCATAAAACGAATTTATCAACACCTGTAACTCGTTAGTACCAGAGAGGAAACAAAATAATAATAATTAATCCAACAATTGTATCTTTGCGTGCTTAAGACTCAAATTTGAATTTTTTTACACTACGTCATATATTGTACATCACTATGTACTTGATAAAAACTAAACTTAATCTTTACACTCAACGTATTTTGATTTAATTTTAATTTTATTTAAAACTTTTTAAATTTTTATTTTTTTTTACCCGAGTTTATAACCCGGAAGAGCGAATAAAAGCGTACGTTTAAAATAAACAACTGCACTGTCACGCCAGTGACCTCTTTTGTCCTGCAACACAAACTTTATCCTTTTTAATAAAAATGTTAAAACCAATTGATCCTCCAATAACAAACTTGTAAAAAATTTATTTTAAAATCGTATTTGAAAATAACTTTTTAAGAAAAAATAATAATGGAGATAAAGTTGACTTTTAATCAGCCATTAAAAATTCACTTGGATATTATTTTATTATTTAAATTGTCAAATTTTAAAATAATCATTGATACCACTGATAGTATGGATTTTAAATAAATCCTCCGTCATCTAATCATGTTTATATTTATGGAAAACTTTTAAATTACCACTTTAATTTTATGCACTTAATTAATTTAAATAAGTCAGTGTAAGTGTTAGGCATAAAGCGCGGGAAGTATTTAAAATGAAGGAGTTATTTTTATTATTATCACTTTTTTTAAAAATAATAATTAATTATTTATTAATATAAGTTACGTTTAATTAAAATCGGAGGGATTAAAAATTTTAAAAAATCAAAGATGAATATTTTAAGTAGACACGAAACATTTTATTTATCACTCGCGTATTTATAAATATTAAATAAAAAAATACTTTGTTTTTTTTTATAATATTATTATATATATGTAAAATATATATACATATAATAATAATAATAATACGAGTATCCACTCACGACCTCGTTCGACGAAGGAACAAACGCGTGTGTGCCCCGGCAGCTGGTGGGAGCAGTCGCTGAGTGTCTCGTCGAGAGAGAGAGAGTAAGCCTCTGCCCCCGCAGAGATCCACGGAAATATACGAATTATTACGAAGAGCTACGAGCACGCGCACGAAGCTCAACGAATCGTCACAACCCCCAGATCCCCCAGGTTCTCGACACCTATGTCTGTCTTTGTTGGGGACAGGAGCACACGACCCACACGAATGAAGTAGACCAGAGTACTACACTGAGAGTTAGAGTAGACCAGCGGATGTAGAGAGCAGATGAGCATGAGAACGAGCACCGCTGGGTTCTGGGCTTAATGTATAAGAGAGAAAACCATGTGTGGTATTGGTACTGGTACTGATGCTGATGCTGATGCTGCTGATATCAGAGCTGCTTTTACTGTCTTGCTACTGTTCTTCTTAATACATATATTATTCTTTCTCTCTTTTATCATCATCCTACTCTATCGTCTGCTCTGTTCTTATGGTTCTGGACCGTATGTTCAGCAGTACAGGTGCAGACGATCTGGACGGTCAGTTTCTGTTTAGCTCCCTTTACTCTACTCCTTGTATTCCCTATCGTATTATATCGTACTATTGCTTACTTTGATCATATAATGGTAGGGATACCTTTAATTATCACGATATATGTGTATATATAAATATACATATATGTACCGACTCGGGCTAACTTCTCGTAAACACGACATAGTATACACGATAACTATGCATATTATCCTCTATAGCTTTCTGCATTGCATTTTGTCTTAGTAAATTTGAAATTTTAATTAATAAAAATGTTTTATTTATTATTTTTTATAGTTAATATTAAATTTATATATTCTCGTGTGAAAAAAAATATGCATACCGTATTTAATATATTTTAAATATTATCGAAGCTAGAGAAAAATGTTAATTATTTGTTTTCACTATAATTTTAATCCATTCGTAACGATCTTTAAATTTAAGATACTAAAGGTCATCTGCGTAATGTGAACTTTATGGTTTTTTAATTTGCAAACTCAGTAAAAGCCAATTGTTACTTTATTTTAAATTCGTTTGAGAAAAAAAAAATAAAGACTTATTTTTGAAAAAAAAATCTAAAAAACGGTTAACCCTGTAGGCAAGCCTCGAAATTTAGCACTATTTTTGAGCTCCTTGAGCTCTTTGAGCACAGAAATAATTATTTTCTGCTAGAACAACGAAAATTAAAAAAATCAAAAATAAATAACATGTAACTTTAACTTTTTGTTAAGGTAATGTATATTTGAACAGAACTAAATATAAGTAATCAAGATAAAACGAAAATCGGCGTGAAAGCAATCTTTTTGATTTTTCTAAAGTCGTCGATTTTCATAACGGGAAGTTAAAAAACCGAAAAAAAAAAAATCTGAAAACCGGCTGACTCTACAGGCCAGCCCTGAAACTTCCCGCTGTTTTCGAGCGCTTTGAGCTCGACGATATCTTTTAATACATTCGTACTCTTGAGTTCTTCAAACTCCAACAAGCAGTTTTAAAATTTTTGTTCACGATTTTACTTAATTAAGTCAATTAATTCGGACAACAATCAATAAATGCGATTCGAATAGAAAGTTAAATGAGTTTTGAATCATATCAGAGCGTTAATATTTAAAATAGCCGAGAAAAGTATAAAAAATAGTGATTTTTCTTATATTAAGATTACTCTTAATCTTCTTAATTCAAATCGATTTACACTATTTAATAAACAAACTAACATTATGTTTGCTGTATAATAATTAAAATTAAAATAATAAAATGACACGAATAATGAAGAATGCCGACCGATTATTACAATAGTGTGGGTACACAATGAGTAGTACTCTTTCCGCGTAAACACAACAGAGGCAGTGTTTTTAACTCGTGATTGGTCGTAAATTCAACACTCTGTATATTACTTCAATGAGTCTACACAAACTGTATGTTAAGATTATAGATTTAAGAATTGTCATTTTTACTTAAAATTTTCCAAGAATTCTTTTATCATGGTCGAGATTATTTTGAACATATTTTGTGTGTTGATTTGACGGTTACATATAAAAAGTGTTACTTTTTTAATTTCAACACACGCTTCTTCTACAGTTTGACGATTCGTTTTTTACTGTGTAAAATTTTAGAGCTGATTAGATTTTGGAATCAATCGATGGAGTAAGTTAGAAGTTAGTAGATTAGTAAGTTAGAAAAAAGATTATTATTAATGAATGAATAAATGGAAATCATGTTTAAGAGACATCATAGTGAGAAAATTGCCGTAAGAAACAAAGGCTTATCGTAGCCTCATGGGTTAAAAGTATTGAAAGGATTTATATAGTTACAAGAGGAAGGTCTAGCGTTCGAGTCTGAGATTCGGCGCTAGATTAAAATGACTAAAAACGGATAGAAATTATTTTGTAATGTCCCGAGTCGAAAAATAATTCCGGATTTTGGCCTCAACAGTGGATTTTGGACTCATTTAGGTCTCATTCGGCAGTTTTTGTTGGATAAGTCTCAACTTAGCCTCAACAGCTTAACTAATTGATTAAGTCTCATTTTGCCCTCAACGTGAATATCATTACATGAGGACAAAATCCGTTCAAAATGGGGAATAGAAATAATTTTAGCTGCATTTATTATTGAAGGCAAAATGAGTTTGAAATGGGACTTAGAAAAAATTATGTTTCATTTTTAGATGAGAATAAACTGTTAGAATTTCAACTTAGTAAACTTTTGTTATTCTCCGAAAAGGTTGGCCACATGTGCAAGAACATGATATTTATATATTTTTTTTTAAATAGAGTTTTAGACATAAAATTATTAAATCTTAAAGAAAATTCTGGAAGTAAATTCCTTGGTATAAATATAATAGAAAATCAGTCGTCTCTGAACTCTCAGGACGTTCACATCGTATATTTCTATGACTATACATTCAATAACTGGAATAAATGAATTAATTATTGTTATTATGAATTTTTAATTAAAAAATATCCAAAGAATATGCTTTAATTTTTGGGCTTGAAACAAAGCAGTTACAAATAATATCAATAGTTCAAATTTCAAAACGTTCTCGTTATCATCATGTGACAGTGAAACTGAAATGGCAAGATCCAAAAATTAAACAAAATGATTACTTGGATACTAAAGTTGTTAAAATAAACGGTAAGTACATCTGTTATTTATTTATGTATATTTTTAATTTTTTTTAGTTAAAACGTTGTTAATTATTTAAGAGAAATACTTCAGTTATTTATTGACATTTTTATTTTTCTTTATTTTAATAAATAATCTGAGTTTCAATTTACTCTACAGTAGAACCCGGAAAAAACCAGCAACAATAAAGCCAGCATCGAAAACAACAATTTAAACAACAAAATGAAAAATATCAAAAAGATTGGTTTATTATTTTTGATAGAGCTAATATTCACTTATTTTCGACGAAGAATAAATATAGCTATTATAATTTAGTAAAGTATATCTTTTAACAAATATAATAATAATTTATGGTTAAAATATGTGTTAAAGTTTACAATGTACATATACTTCAGTTTAAATAAATGGTTAGTAATTTAAAAATGAATTTGTTTATTTAAATTTGAAGAAAAAAATACACTCGAGACATTCCTTATTTTAGCCTCATCCTAAAAGTATCGAGACGTGAGGTTAACCTCATCTTGGTCTCATCCACAAGAACTATACATGAGATAAACCTCATATTGGTCTCATCCATAAAATTATACCTGAGGTTAACCTCATCTTGGTCTCACCCTTCAGAAATATATACGTGAGGTTAACCTCATCTAGGTCTCATCCCCAAGAACTATACTTGAGATAAACCTCATATTGGTCTCATCGATGAGAAATATATACATGAGGTTAACCTCATTTACGCCTAAAAGTTGCAAAAGTCGCACAAAATGAGACTAACCTCATCTCAGATATACATGAATTTTAAATGGTGAGGACAAATTGAGGCAAACCTCAAAATCTTTCATTTGAGGTCTAAAACCGGAATTATTTTTCGACTCGGGTTGAAAGGATTTATATAGTTACAAGAGGAAGGTCTAGCGTTCGAGTCTGAGATTCGGCGCTAGATTAAAATGACTAAAAACGGATAGAAATTATTTTGTAATGTAAGGTAAAAGGCGAATAAGCTGTAATGCCGTGTTTAAGTAAGAAGCAGTAATCGCTTTTAGAAAAAAGCAGTAATTTGCATACTAATGTACACAAGTTATTGATGCCCTTTCGACAGGCGCCATAAACTAATTTATTAAATAAAGTTATTATAGTGTTGACTAATGCCTATTTCATAAGCCACGACATTAATTTTACGAAATCGGGGTATCATTCAGAAGTAACTATAGAATAAATATATGAAGATAGATTTTTTCTTAAATTTTTAAGATCATAACATTGTTTTGAAAACCGTTAACAAAAGAAGTTACATACACGGAAAGAAAATTTCATTCAAATATTTTATTTTGAAATTTACTATGTAGGTTACATTGTTTACTATTTTACATCGTAATTTTAACAAAGTCTTTTTGGATTAAAAGTGATTTCAAAAATTACTATGTTAATATTGTAAAAAGAACAAAAAAAAAAATTACGTTTCAAAAATTGTATTTATTCTTATATGTACATCTTTTTATTTACTTTTGAATTAAATAGTTATTACAGTGCTACCTCTGTTATAATACGATGTAAGTTATAAAAATTACGATGTTACATGACCTGTGGATCTAACTATTGACGTGCTGTTGATTCTATTATTGGCAGGTCTAGCGTGCACGTGCATTATTAGTCTACTGAATACACGGAAAGAACAAGATGGTACTGGCTATCATCCGGATTATATTTCGGATTATACTCAGTTACATCTGCAGAGTATAATCTAGATTGTACTCAGTTCTATCTCAAATTTAACTCAGTTTCATCCCAGATGTAACTCAGTTACATCTCAGAAATTTTCTTTTCTAGTACATGCGCGTTAATCAGGGTTAGCAACAAAGTGATGTGTTAAACGATTGGCACTATGAATGCAAAATATCTCAACAAATTCTGATGTGCTTTTAACTAGCGTCTCAAGACAACATCGAGGACTTCCTATCTTATATTTGTATGTAATATTTTCGTCGACATTCTCATTAAATAAGGTGTCTAAAAAATTTTGAAGAACATCGATTCCTGGGCACTTCACACATGTTTCAAAATAGCAATCAGATGATGGATTAGAACACACAATCAGCTTAGAACAGTCACTATATTGCAGTAAAGGCAATATTTGATCATGAGTTAATGCTGCTAAATTAGAATCTGTCACAAAATAAATCTATTTAGGCTTATAGAAAGAAAGAAAGTTTTTAGGATGTTTACCTAACATCATAAGTTTGATATTCTGATGAGTGTCACGCACACAAGTAGTATGTGTATCGCTTGATCCGGCAAGTACTCAATGTACAGGTCTCAAGGAAGCCAAACTCGAAAATCCAATGCGACAGTCAGGATATTGTTCTTTAAATATGATTGATACAGTTCTTTCAAATGACAAAAAATGAGTTTTTTTTTTAAATTTGTTGTCTTTGAACATCATCATTTCGGATAGAAAGAAAATTTTTCGTGTCGGGCAGATTGACACTAACATCGTCACTTCTATAAAATTTCCTGAGTAAAAATGAAATTATTATTTTTTACGAATATTAGATGTACATGTAAATATTATATGTACTACATCCATGCGGGCGTGTAGAGGATGGCTCATGTAAATAATAAATTGCACTTAAGTAATTGCAATAAAATATTTTTTTTTAAATATTGAATATTAATTAATATAAAATAATTTTGAGCCTACACTAAATAAAAATCATCTGTTCAATGAAATAACTTTTACTTAAAAACAAAATTTGAATAGCTAAAATAAATAATGAAAGCTCGAAAATTTATTTAAACTCAATATACATTGAATGCTATTACAGGAAACAAAAATAATAATAATTTAAACTGTAATAGCATCAAACACATTACTCTATTTTAATGATTAATTATTATTTTATTTTCAACAGCTAACGAGATTTTAGGAATTCAAATATTTTTATTAAAAAAATAAAAATAATTTGAATTGAGAAACGTTAAGATCAGCGTTATTAAGAGATGATCTGATTACTAGTTTTTTTCTATTTTGAAGTTTATTTACTATTTAATTTTTCAGTTAAAAATCCAAATAAAAATTTATATTAAAATAATATCATATTATTTGTATCAAAAGCAAAACAAAAAATTAAATAAAAATAAATAGATAATAAAAAGAGAAAAAAAAATTTTAAGTGGTCACAGAAGTTGAATGTTGAAAATGGAATGCATTTTCACAATGAGTTTTCCCACAGAACAATAGCCCGAAAGTTCTCTTTCAATATTTATTCAGAGCAAGATGAGCTTGTCTATGTATATAAACTCATGAGCAAAAGTCGTGAAAATGTTTCACCTATTTTTTTATATATATTTATTTTATATATTATGCAGATTTACATTATTATTTTTATGTAGATATATGCTATGTAGTTATATACTATGTATGCATTTCTTTACATAAGGTGTCTTTGAATATATTTCTTATAGAAAAATAGTCGTACAGTGTAAAATATCTGGAGTGAATTCGGAGTGTATACAAATTTTATTTCAATCTGAAATCATTTTGTCATTCGGAGTTCCAGTTTAAAAAAATTCCTATTTTTTCTGCATAAGGAGTGAATATGGATTTTTTTTTTTTTTTTTTTTTTTGAGCAAAATGATTTCGGATGAGTGACGCAGATTTTAATTCAATGTGCGTTCACTCCAGTCCGGAGTTATAACATTTAAATAAATTTATATTTAATAGAAACAGCTGTTAATCAGAAACACAATTATTTCAATAAATAATTGATTCAGGTATTAATAATTAAACATAAAATATTGTGTTTTTAATTTACAAAATGTTTTAGTAACTCACTAAATTATAATTTCATATAATATTTTGTAAAAACATTAAATTATTTGATAGCTGCTATACACAGAAAACACAGTTCTATAAAAATGACAGAAAAGTCTGTAAAATTTACAAAAGCTTTTCTGTAAATTGACATACAATATTCATAGAACAAAACATGATAGTTTTACATTGTGACTTCTGTAAACCCAAGCTTGTAATTTATACATTTTGAGGTTGTCATAATTACTAAGTGAAGTTGCAGAATTCAATTTCGCCTCAGGTTATCGTGAGAGATGGACGTGTTAATTTAACGTGTAGCTTTACTGTTAAAGTAGTTTATATTCTAATCGAATAGACTTTAGTCTCATTGTGTAAATTCCATCGAAGAATTAGCAACAATACTCAACCAAGCTGTTAATGCTGAGGATTGTCGCTATAAGACTGTTGATAGCAATGGACAGCTAAAATCATGGCCAACAATGGTGATGCATACAGGATAATTGTACACACTTTTGACAGTGTAAGCGATTCGTACCACACATACTAACTCAAACAACAAAGAGCCTATAAAGTGGCAATTAAGTCACTGCATCCGTCTTCACTTTTAAACCTAATAAAGCAAGAAATCGAAAAGAGAGGACATTCGGTTCGGGGAATGTTCAACTTAAGAAGTAGGAAACAGAAGATGCCGCTTCCGTTATTTTTCCTGGCCTTAGAACCCAACCATAACAATAAAGGTATTTACAAAATTGATCTACTTATCAATGCTAAAGTGCAAATTGAGCCTCCCCGTAAGAAAAATGAAGTGGCACAATACACCAGATGCCAAACGTACGAACACACGAAGACATACTGTCGTACACAGTACAGATGCGTCAAATGTGGTGAGAAACCCAGCACAAACCTATCCACTAAAACCAAAGACATTCCTGCAGTATGTGTATTATGTGAAGGAGATCACACAGCCAACTAGAAGGGATGCCCAGTTTACAAAGACATAATTGAAAAAAAAGAGGCTAACGCACAGAGATCTGACTGGCACAGGACTAGGATAGACAGGATGCAGAACATGAACACTATGCAGAACACAAACGCCATGCAGAACACAAGCTCTATGAACAACAGAACCAAACAAGCTACTGAGAATGCAGCAACCAGCCCAATGAACTACGCACGTGCATTAAGTCCAAGAGTACACAATAATGAAAGATTTACCAGCTACAGGCAAATCATTAACAACGAGTCAGGTAACACCAATAACAGCAACAATAATGCCGAGATCGCACAAGTCCTGGAAAAATCACTTAACGAATTCAAGGACGTACTACGTCAACAAAATCACTTACTCCACATTATGCTAAAACTACTGGCTACAATGGTATAAAGTGTACCAACCCGCAATGTGTAACTTCTACCACATAGCACTCTAGAATGATAACGATCTAAAGCAACATAGACAAGAATTAGCCACTTACCTCCACTCTAATAAAATAGACATCATGCTTATCTCAGAGACGCATTTCACCAACCGAAGTTACTTATACCTACTTAACTGGATTGTCTATGACACGAAGCATCCAGATGGTACTGCTCATGGTGGTACAGCATTAATAGTGAAAAAATCGATCAAGCATCACGAACTAACTAAGTTCGAAACAGACTACCTCCAAGCAATGTCTATTGAAATCGAAGACTGGTAACATGGGCCATTAGTTTTATCGGAAGTATACTGTCAGTCCAAACACAGAACTAAACAAAACCAATTTAGTGATTACTTAAATTCTCTTGGCACCAAATTCATCGCAGGAGGAGACTATAACGCCAAAAGCACTCACTGGGGAGCGAGGCTAGACACCACTAGAGGCAGAGAACTGCGCAAAACTATATCAACAACTCGCTGTGATACACTTTCAACAGGAGAACCAACCTACTGACCATAGGATCTCAATAAAATTCCGGACCTAGTCGACAGCTTTATCACCAAAGGCATTGCAAGAACCTTTATTCGTATCGAATCAAGCCAACCTGCCATCCGATCATACGCCAGTACTCCTAACAATTAGTGCAGGAGTTATCCATAAACCCGTTACGCAATCGGTATATAACAAATATACTGACTGGTACACTTCTCGCGAAAATGTTCACCAAAACATTAACCTCAATGCTCCACTTAAGAGTGAAGACGGCGTAAATAACGCAATAAACCATCTTACTAAGATCATACAAGACTCAGCCTCAGAAGCTAGTCCATCGAACAATAACATAACCACAGAGAACTAGAATCAATATCCCAGGAAAATTAAAGAAAAAATAAGCCACAAAAGGAGATTCCGAAGAAAATGGTAGTTGTCTCGAAACCCAGAGAACAAAATACAGTACAACAGAGTCACTTGTGATCTCAAAAAGCTCATAAGTAAGTTCCAGAACAACACCCTACAATTCAACCTCCAAAAACTAACGCCAACAGCTGCCACTGACTACTCTTTATGGAAGGTAACTAAAAGACTTAAGCAACCTCAGCAACCAAATCCTCCTGTAAGAGGCAAATGGATGGACCAGAAGCGACGCTAAAAAAGCAGAAGTATTTTCCAGACACCTAGCCGAAGTATTCACTCCTACAAGATCTCATAACAGGGAAGGTACTCAAGGAACTCCTATCAAAAGGTTTTGTCTTTATCTGCTCACTTTTCAACATCGTTCTGGGTACCTCTTATTACCCTGCACAGTGGAAGATCGCGGAAATTGTAATGATCCAAAAGCCAGGTAAACCTCCTAATGAAGTTTCCTCATATAGGCCCATCAGCTTGCTCTCTGTAATTTCTAAACTCTTTGAAAAGCTGCTGCTGAAAAGAATAAAAGTTATTGCAAATGAAAAAAAACTTATTCCCAATCACCAATTTGGCTTCAGAAACAAGCACTCCACGATTGAGCAAGTTAACAGAGTGTTCAACACTATCGCTAACGCGCTAGAAGAGAAAAAGTACTGTTCTGCAGCTTTCTTGGATATACAGCAAGCATTCGACAAGGTCTGGCATTCAGGCCTTTTATACAAAATAAAAAAAGATCCACCGCAGTTTTATTTACTTCTAAAATCATACCTGAGTTACAGAAAGCTCCAAGTGCGGCAAGGACAAGCTAAATCCACATTCTACATAGCACAAGCTGGAGTTCCACAAGGAAGTGTTCTCGGACCATTCTTGTACACTCTTTTCACGGTAGATCTATCTACGAACGAAGACACCACCATAGCAACCTTCGCTGATGACACAACAGTTATAGCGACATACACTGACCCAGTGATAGCCTCAGTACAACTGCAAAAAAAAAACTCGACCATGTACAAACATGGATGAGTAAATGGCGTCTAAAAGCAAGTCCAATCAAATCAGTCCAAATTACTTTCTCCACCAGAAGAGGTAACTGACCGCAAGTCACGCTTTATGATGAGCCTCTTCTTTAAATTCGAAATTTACCAAAATCGGTCCACTTATTAGAAGTGGTGGCGATTTTGAATATGCAAATTTACGAAAAACGCTACTTCTGCCACTTTTTACTTAAATTACTTTTAAAGGAAATATAGCCTTGTCGGGTAAAAATTTTACGATAATTTTTCCAACTTTAATAAAGGTACAAAGTTATATGATTGATTTTTGCGTTATGGTAACAATGCCATTATTAGATATTCAGAAGTTTTTAATGGATGACTATGAAATTTTATATGCATATTTTGTATGCGATTATCTTAAT
Source organism: Microplitis deprimator (assembly GCA_964016945.1). NCBI lineage: Eukaryota > Metazoa > Arthropoda > Insecta > Hymenoptera > Braconidae > Microplitis > Microplitis deprimator. The sequence goes on from OZ024708.1 coordinate 7,211,623, forward strand.
CAAGTTCGCAATGAAGAATCGGTTAAGTATTTGATAAATGGTGGCAATTTGAAATTTTTAAATTAACAAAAAACGCTACTTCCGTGGGTTTTTCCGTCGATGACTTTTTAACGGAAACATCTGTTCTTATTATGTAAAAAAAAATTCAAAGCTGATAAAATAAGCTGTGTTTTTCTTTTATTACTTTGTGTTTTACGATAATTTTTCTAATTTGAAAAACGGTTTCATGTGACATGATTGATTTCTATGTTATAGCCAAAATCCCATTATTCTATCATTGGCAGTTTTTGACCTCGAATTCATAAAAAATTACAAAAAAAAATTGATTTTTAATTCAATTTTATCTTAAAACTTTAAATTAAATGTGTAAACAAATAATGAGAAATTTGTTTCTATTACGAATGCCAAATGGCCTTTTTTCTTATTTAAGTATCAATTTAAATTTACGAAACATTTTACAATCAGAAATACCATAAGTTATAAGTACCGTCCAATTACACGCATGATCTTTCAATCAATTCACTATTCTCAATGAAACGAACGTCTGACGTATCGATTTGAGTTATAAATTAATCCTATAACAAGATAGTGAAATCCGGTTTCTAAGTAAAGTGATAATTAATACAGTTAACACGGATGCCTTATTTAAATCTTTCTCATTAAATAAATATAAAAAATGAAAAGTTAGTTTTATAAATTTTTAAATTTACACTAATTCTTATCAGTAAAATATTTAATAAATAAAATATTATATTTTTAAAAGAAAAAAATGATTTAACCTGTATTAATCATATTCAAATTTACATATAAATATATATTGGATCTAAATGAGCTAAAGTATATCAATGTTAAAGAGTTATTTAACATTAATTGAAATTAAATTAATGATATATAAATGAATTTATCCAAAAGTCATTGTACATATGTTTATAGCCAACATAAGCCTTTTGTATATACCGCTGGTATTTTATTACCGTGCATTTGAATTTTAGTCACTTGATCATTGTGATAGCGCACGACAGTAACAGCAATCAGATGACGCTTTCATTATAATTAAACGCGAATGCACCGTGTCAACCAAGATTTCGTTACGCCCCAAAAGCACATTAATATACATTTCATATACACGTTAAATATATCCGCATATTTGTACAGTTATATACAAATTGTACATCACCGTTTAAAAATATATTCATTAAATATATAAAATATTTATTTATAAAAACTAATGAAATATCAATCGGTTACAATTATCAAAATATATGTAATTGTTTGTTAAAAATATATCAATAAATCAATAACTAACTTTTTTTTTATTGTCAATTAATAGAAAAACTGATGTTACTATGCTGTATAATAAAGCCATCAATTAGTATAAATTAATTAAAGTCTTCAGTCGCGCAATTATTAATTAGCAAAACCTCAATAGCATCAGTGGAGAGGATATGTATTGCATAAGATACACGAGAGAGCATTTTGGTTTCTACTCGAATAATCATGCAAACAACGTTGGCAATAATGTCGACTTGGTAAAGCGAATACGTCATATATATATAGAAAGAGAGAGGTGTTGGTGATGTTTCCGTCGTAGCAAGTTGTATGACGATGATCTGGCGTTTGCTGGTTTGGAGAGAGCCTCAAGCCAAAAGCTAACGTTTGGTTGTTATATTATTCCTAAATCAGTCGAGCGATGCCTGTGAACGACGTCAACGCAGCCATGTAACTAAGTCTTGTTATATGTTTTACTGTAATAACATAGTACAGCGGTGTACTATTATCTATAACAACGATTAGCGAGAGAGAATAAAAGAGAGTAAAGTTAAACCAATGTACTAATAATTGACAGAGAGTACGATAAATATATAGATAATATCAGAATAAATAGTAGAATATGTAATAATGAGAAAGGGAAGAGAAGGAAAGGGAGTAGTTGAGCGAGATGCCTGATGACCCTTACACCCTGGCTCTAACACTACTCTATATCCCATATTACTACAGTATACCCAGTATGTCAACTATTAATCGATATTTTCCTCATACGTGTCTCCGGACGGTAATAACTATGACCTGACTATTATGATGGCTTATGTACATTTGATAGGTCGTTGCGACAAGGGGTAGCACGTTATCGAGTGAATGACCTGGTTATATTGCGTGCCAATCTCTCCTATATTTTTACTATTTTACTTTATATACTATATACATTCTTGTTCTTTTATTTTATTTTTAACTTTTTACCATCATTATTACTACACACATACCGTCTTTGGCAGATGCACGCTATTCATGTGCAAACATGAAACACTATTAACTATTTAATTGTGTCAACTATAATAACTACTATTTCTTTTTAACTCTCTTGGTTATTTAGATTTCATTTTTAAAATGTGGATTTAAATATTTTATTACACTTTTTATTCTCATGAGGTAAAAGTCCCTATACCCGCTCACTTTTCATTGGAGTGAGATTAAATCGCTCAATATAAATTAATACATAAAATTAAAAACCATATTTTTTTTTATAATTATTTTCTGAAGCTTCGAGTATTAGAATAAAATTTTAGTTTGAAGAATAATGTTGATAATTAATTATTATTAATTTTTTAAATAAGGTCCTTGAGTGTACCCATAGTCGCTCACTAAAAGTTGTCATGTACCATTACTCGATCAACACATGGCCCTACAGTCGCTCAAAGACAATATCAATTAAACTATGATAAGTTTATTGGTTTGGAAAATAATTTATAAATTATACTACTTTATTCTTTCATAATATTACATTTCATGAATTTTAAAAATGTATTTAATAAGATATAGTTATAACAATTCTTAAAAAATTTGACGTAACCTAAAGTTAATCTAACGAATGAACGTTAAAGTAAAACATACCCGACTATGCGCGATTTTGAAAACAGTCATTTAATTTAAATTTATAATGTATTATAAAATAATTTAATACATGATATTTTAATATATTTAGATTCACAAATAATTATTTATCAATAATAATATTTTTGGTTGTAACTTTTTTTTATAAAAATTATAAAAAAACGCCTTAAACAGTTAAAGTGAGCGACTAATGGCACTGAGCGGGGCTTTTACCTTACTGCATTACTAAAATAGTCACTTTTTTTTTTTAATAAAATAAATAAACAGGCTTAAACTTTGTATAATCATAAACAAATAAAAAAAAATTTCACGTATAAATCAAAGTATGGATAAAAGAATAAAAAAATAATATCATGTTAAGGGAAAAATGAGGTTGTATAACGAGTAAGAGCAACTGTTCCAAATCGCTAACTACATACAGCCGAGTATGATGAGCATCGTGCTGATGTCAGCGTCCTTCTATATGTACCATAATATCAGTGTAGCTTGATTTTATACTCTGCACTCTCTCGAGTCTCCTACACACCATATCAAACTATAGTATAGGTATAGGTTTATGTAGGATAAGTGAGAAAAACCGATGGTCATGAGTGTCCAAGATCTGTCGCGCACGCTATATGTGCACACACCACGACGACTCTCTAATCAGCTAACTTGGCTGGGCTCCAGTCGATAAGAGTATATAGCTATAGCTATGAATATATATATATATATATATATATATATATATATATATATATATATTACTGACGTACCAGTACTAGTATGTAGTGAACTACACTAGCTGACTA